>AYEL01047302.1:0-30303 GCA_000484575.1 Olivierus martensii
AATATTAGAAGCACTACACAGCAGGTGCATAAAACTAATTTTTTTTTTTTTTATTGCTAAAAGCTAACGTTTTCGATGTAGTTTTACATCCGATTGCTAAAAGCTAACGTTTTCGATGTAGTTTTACACATTAGTTTATAGCATAGTTCTAAAAACGTATATATTTTTTGTTTTGTTTGAATTTAAACTTGTTCAGTTCTAATAGTAAAACAACTCAGACATAGAATTAAAGGGCTTATTACAGAATCAATTGAGATTATTAAAAGATGTAAAGATGATATTATTATTAATAATGATCCGTCAGAACTCACTCATTTATAATAATGATCCAGATTCTCTTTCTCACACATGAAAATTGTTAATAGATAACTTATAAAAAGACCAAGCAAAATATCTTAAAAAGTTTTGATATAATAGCTAATGTCCTTTCTTTCGTCAGCTAGCACTGCAAAATACATATTACAATTTTAAGTTTTTATTTTTTGCTTTTTATTTTATTAGATTTGCCATTCTTATATACTATGTATTCAGAATTTCTAGGTGACAATTCTGCATGATTCCCAAAGGATCCTTGTACCATCAAATGATAAATACTCTTGTTTTATTCTTATATATTTATAAAATTATACTAGCAATTTTACATGTTGCAAATTAAACACTATAATTTTTAGTTGCTGTGCATTCTAATTGTATATTTCTCAGATCATTTTTATTTCTATCAGATTAAGGACTTTATAATATCTGCTAAAAATACATAGTATCATTTGAAATTTCCTATAATTTTTGAAATTTTACTGATTAAATAATTGGAATTTATAATGCATCCTGATACTCTGGCTTATCCAAAAGTTTAGTCTTTTTCAGTATGAATCATGTCAGACTGGAGAAATCTTGTTGTAATTACAAAAATATTTTTTAATATATGTACAGATTTCCTTTATGAATGATGTGATGTTATATTTAGCTTCATTAAATTAATTCTTTAATTAGGTGAATTTGTGTTTTTTTAATGAAATAATTATCCTAATATAAGCCATAATTATTGTATTTTATAGATGGTATTCAATTTTTTTTTTTAATTTTAGTATCCAGAAAATTTATTTTTATGAATAACTTATCAGAATCCAAACTTTTTAAAAATTATGAATAAATTTAAAAAAAATATTTAACTTAGAATTTAGATAAAATATTACTCTCTTTTTTGTTTTGCTATTGTACTTTTGCTAATTTTAAATTTAAATTGGACAGCAATACCATTTAAGTAAGGTATTCTCCTGATGTTTGCTTACAATATTCATTATTGTATAATAATTTTTTTTAATTGAATGGGATATAAATGGGGATTATAGCACTCCTAGTTTATAAATTGTGGTATGTTTATAATGGATTGTCTTAAGCATGATAATTGTTCCAAAGGAGAGTCTAAAAATTTAGTCAAATAAATGTATTAACTTATGTAATCTTGAGCTAGTTCTTGAATAACTTACTTAAAATTTGATATTGTTTAATTTGGCTAATGCTATCATATTTAATTTTTTTCATGAAAATAATAGGCTGAAAGCCTTTCCGGAAAGAGATTGTATTATTAGTATATGTAGTTCATATTATATAGGAAAACAATAGTATTATTAGTATATGTAATATATATTATATATATCTCTATAAAATTAGTTTTTATCCTGGTTCAAGTACTTGTGATTTCTTTTGTCAGTAGAAGCAGCGGAACTCAGTTGTTTATACTTGTTGTGATTTCTTATAGTTGTAAGTCTTTTACTAATTTAAAATAAGGTTTATAATAAAATTTATTTATTCAGTGTGAATATAGTAAATTTATTGTGTGGTATTAGAAGCAGCAGAACTCACTTGTTTATAGCTATATTCAATAGAATTTGTCCATTTTTATGTGAGGCCATTGAGATTTCTGGAGCTTCAAAAAAACCAATTGTCAGACTTTACAATATATTACACTATATGTAATCATTCTTTTATACTTTTAAATCCCTTTAATCTAGCTTTAAAAATTTCAAAAAAAATATAATAATAATATAATAGATAAATCCATTAACAATAATCCAATTACAATATAATGGTTATTTGTCTTAAGTCAATTGATTACAGAAAAATATATCTGATATAACTAACCATTGAAGAACTAAACAAAGAAAATCATTAACAAACATCAATTATTTATGAATTAAATAGAACATCTAACTTATAAATAGAACACAACCTCCTATTTTCTAAAAGAACATTTGAGGACTTTCATGCAGGTAAAATTTACTAAAATATGAATTAAAAGTAGTAAACAAGAGGTAATTATTATTTTAAATAAAAATGGCAAATTGTTTGATGAAAAGCTTGTTCATATATATATAACAGTAAAAATTTTCATAAATGGAAAACCATATACAAATTAGTATAGTTCATTAAAATGAAAATTTGTTTACACAGGATGATTGCATATAGGGCTTTATTATTATAAAAAAAAATAAATAAATATTTTTGACTAAAAGTATGATAAATTAAAAAACATTATAAAGGAGAATGCAACTGTATCTTTTTAAATGATTTGTAATCAATGATAACTTTTTTAAGCTGAAAATGTCTCAGTTTCTCTATAATCTGTCTTAAATACATTATTTTTCTGCCTAAAAAGTGCTTGTTTACTATGAAGTTATGACAACTTTAAATTATGTCTGAAACTTGTCATATTAAATCATTAATATGAAAAGTTTATTCTTCTAATAAACTGATGTCTAATTACAGAAAATATAAAATTAGCAAAAATATTTAAAGAAATGGTTCTTACTTTATTTTATAGAAGGCATAAATGAATCAAATAAAAAAAGAAATCAATTAATGAAATATAAAATAAATCCAAAAATGAAAATAAAAACAATAGTATTTGACAAGTATCTAATAGTAGATATAAGTATTTGCAGTTCAATATATTAATCCAAACCCTTTAGCAGAAATATACATTTAATGTATTTTGTGCCTTCCTCAAATTCTAATATACAGTACACTAAATTCCTATACATTAAAAACTGGATGAACTAACTTACAAAGTAAACAAATTTAAAAGAACAGGACTATTTTCAGAAGTACTTTTCTTAATACAATATATCTGTTTTTGCAGTAATATAGTATTGCAAAAATTTCTTCCATATGACAGAAATTACAAAAACATAAAAACAAACAATACAGTGGATTCCGCTTAATTGGGACAGCCGCGTAATTAGGACAAATCTCAAAGAACGAAAACCAAACTAATAAACTACTACAAAATTTAAACGCTTCATTGGGACAACTTTTTGCTTAATTGGGACAGTAGCAGAAGAGGAATTTTCAATTTTTGATATATTTTAGGGATTTTTCGAAAGTATGGAAACACTACGTACACTAATACTTATTATGTGCTTTCTTAAAAAAATCCTTATATAAATATGCACTAATACTTCTGTGCTTTATTAAAAAGCACATTATATAAAAATTAAAACAACATTTTAATATACTAATACTTGTTGCTTGCTTTCTTTAAAAACATCCTTATATAAATATTAATACTGTTATGTGCTTTCTTTAAAAATTCCTTATATAAAATAATACATACATATACTAATTTTTGCCAAGATGTCAAGAAAGGATTTTACACTTAGTCTTTGCCAAGATGTCAAGAAAGGATTTTACACTCAAGTAAAATTTCTTTACCAAGATGTCAAGAAAGGATTTTACACTCATAAAATTGCTTGGCAGAATAAAATTAAAAGCCAGCCATTTAATACAAGGTTAAATTGCTTGGCTGAATAAAATTAAAAGCCAGCCATTTACTACAATCTATTGTAGACTCGCTGAAATAAACCAAAATCTACCACAGACGCGTCTCCTACAAAAAGAAAATCAACTGAATTAATATTAATACATTAGATATTTTAAAGAGCAGGATTCTTTTCTGAAAAGTACTACTAGTACTATCTGTGCCTTTCAAATATTATCTTTCTAAATAAAAGAATTATAGAAATGATTAAAACTATAAAGATACAAAAATTAACATTAATTATCAATCTTATATTAATTTGTTTGTGCAGTATAGAGTTATAATACAAGTTTTGTATCCATAAAAGATTCCAAGATCTGACCATAGAATATTCTTATTAGAATTTATTTTCTTAGCTAACAATTCCATGCAACAAAGCAATTTCAAATTTCATATAATTTATAACATTGTTTTTTTTCTTTTAATAATTTCCAAGGCCTTGATTATACAATATGTTTATTATTTGAACAGTTTTAGTAACCATTATAATATTCAATTTAATTAAACTTAGAAAAAAAATGCAATGTTTAGCAAATTGATAAAAAAGATCATTTATATTAATAATAATATTTGTAATTATATTTGTATAATTATAGACACAGCAATTTCAAGTGGATAATTAACTATGAAACTTCAATACTAGAAAATATTTTTTTGGCTAATTAATAAGAGTTAACTTTAGCCAACAGAGTGTAAAGTTGCTTAAATTTAACAACTATTCTGTGATAAGTGAATTAAAAATCTATGGAACATCTATGATAACTGATGTTAAATTTAAATCTTTGCTAAAATGTATTTATTGGTGATGGCTATTACTGACCAAAATATCTTTCAGTATTGAAATTTTATCATTAATTTTTTTCTTGCATGAATGTGCCTTGCTATAGTTATACAAACATAATGAGCACTAGACCTGATAATTTGTTACTAATTAATTACTTTTTGTAATCATAATAGGTTTATATCTTTCATGTGTAAATGAAATAATAAGTTACATTTTTACTTATAACTTGACCATTAAGTTTTCTACTAAATATATCTAATATTTATATCATGTTGACAAATTTATTTGCATTTTAATAAAAACCAACTACAATTTTTAACAAATTTAATATATGATTTTGTGAATGAATTCAAAAACTAAAGTACTGTGTGTGTAATTAATGAACAAAATGTTTTCTTAATAAATTAAAAGTTTGACTTTTAAAATATGAATTTCAAACTGATTTATTAATATTTTTAAACTTCATTTAATATTTAATCTAAATATTTTATGAAATATAATTTGCCAATTATTAACAATTATTGAAAATAATATTTTATTAAAAGATGTTCTTTACAGTAAATTTGGTCTGGGACTTCAAGCCAGTTGTAATAATCCTGATAATATCATAATATCAGAAGCTACTATTTAAAGACAACCTTCTTGGAAAGTCATATTTATTATTTTCCTGAATGATTCACACCTAATAACTTTCCCAAAATATATAAAATAGAAAATAAAAATTCAACTTCATCTGGCAAATTACCATGAAATGACTGTTTCAAAGCATTTTATCCAAAATTATTCAGCAAAACTATGAGATAATTGTGATATTTATGAATTAAAAAGAGTAAAAAAGTTTAAAAAAATAATTCAAATTAAATATTGCCAAAATAATTCGAATGTCTTTATAATTACTAACAAAAACTGAGTAGAAGCTACTTATATATATTAATAATACTGTTTGTAATATCTCATTTTAACTGTCTGCAGTTAACTAATTCAGATTAAATTTGTTAAGCAAGCCATCACTTTGATATATGATTATAATGCCAGAGATAATAAAAAAAAAGTATATTACTAGAATTAAAAATTGATAAACAAACGTCTTTGAAATTTAATATAACCGTATTTATCTATGCAAAAATGATAACATATAACAAGGCGTCAATATTTTTTTGTCATGCGATCCTGAACATCCCGAAATAAGTTTGACATAAATATGAAAAATTAATTTGTAATTTATTATAGTTTCGTGGTGACGCAATATGTTCAAATTCGAAAATATTTTTGTTAATGTTTCATAGCACAATTAAGCACATTATTCATAATACATATTTTAAGAGCAATGTTTACATTATATGCCTGGAACGAAGTGCATAAAAATATAAACCAACCTGTAAGCTAGCGTCATGCATTGGAACAGCTGAGTCAAGGAGACTTCAATAGAAATAGAATGGGAACTTCTTGGCCCAAAAGTATATACTTCTTTCTTAGTTTCCTTCGGTATATCTTCAAATTGGAAGTCATTGGAGGCTTCTTGATCACAATCTGATTCATGAACCACAGAAGGTGAATGTATTTCCTCTATTACTTCGTTATCATCAATCTCGGATACCATAAAATGGCCCGAATGAATCGTCTCTTTTATGCTCTTCGGCATCCTTTTCTTGGCATCAGGAGGCATTTTACTGCGCTCCACCATTTATGCAGTTGGAGATTATCCGTACTCTACTCGCACCTTCTCGTTAGAGAAAGAAGCCATTTTGTTTATGACGTTGTGCCAAATGATGGCTGTGAACTGAGCTACTACCGGATTCTTCTAGAAATTAGCCCAATTTACTTTACTAAACTTCTTAAACAAAATTTTACTAAACAATGTTTAAAGTTCAGATGACACGGATGACATCTTTATCCTCACAACTGGACCAAATACGTAACGGCACTTGTAGACAACGTCCACAGTCATAGAGCATTGGCTGACAAAGTGAAGCCTGCATATCTTAATAACAAAAAGTAAAAGCATTGACTTTTTTCCAAAGACATACTGTATCCCTCTAAATATTAGTATCCCTATTAAGATCATTATCTCCATGAACTCCATCACTATCTCCATTAGGGTAACACTCAACCGTCCGCATCTAACATCCATCTTTACCTAGACAGATCTATTGATTTCGACTGCAACAAGGCCAGTAAAGCAAACAATCTATCCTAAGTTTTTCACTTTCTGACGTTACAGTATCAAAACTGACCAACTTCTACAGATAGTCAACAAAACCATCCGTCCAATAATTAGGTATGGGGCACCATTACTCGCACAACTACCCTTGTCTTCAATTAGATGCTTGAGCTTTGTGTATTACACAATACTATGCACAGCTTTAGATCTCCAAAAGATTACTCTTATCATCATTTTAATTGAATACGCCAGTATTATCCTTTTTCTCATGAGTAAAGACCAACGATTTAAATATATGGATAAATTGCTCAATACTAGCAACGAGTGAAGCTGTCCCGCTACATTGATTCACCCTACCATCAACGTCGTAAAATCGACGGTATAGCAAATTGGCTTTGTTTTGGTGGCCAGACGTATCTCATTTATATTAATAAATATGATGACCAGATCCAAATAATTAATAAAAAGGGTGTAATACCACAATTTGCACTATTATATCATGCGATCCCATCCATTTCAGTGGCTAGTATTGAACAGCCTATCCATATATTTAGATCGTGGGTAAAGACATCATGCTTACTGTCTGTACTGTCACACCCGAGGAACTTCTTTCCACTTTTGGACAGAATGTATACAATATGCTTACTCCCTATCGTGCCCGTTTGAGCATCAATTTGGGCATCAATGTCTCAACGATCACTAACTTGGCGGCTCTCTACTGGCCGCAAAATACAGCAAATATTTCTCGGTATATTCAAGCTCTAGAACTATATATTCACGTTATGTATCGATTTTAATCATCTCTTTCTACATCTCGGAGGATAAGGCGGCGGCAACATCTTCATATGAACAGAGAAGAAGAAGAAGACATCATGCTTTAAAATTCTATTTAACCGAATCTCGCAAAGGGACAGGTCTTCACTTAGCAAAGACTTTCTGACACAAAGTATCTTCACTATTATCGTTGGCAAGGTCATCAACAATCATTCGAGCTCATCGGTGAACCTGGCTGTCCAAATAGCCGTCCATCTCTCCTCTCTCACATATGTTCAAGAGACTCCGCCTCATACGGATAAGTTAGCTCATGCCATCATCCTCAGGAGTTACCCTTTAAGACTTCTGGTCTCCCAATACCTGCTTATCAGCAGTTATTTTCTTTCACCCTTTAAAAACGGTGTCAAGACTGGCAACATGTGGCTATGGACACCACAAAATCACATACACGAACCTTCGATCGGAATAGTTATCCCAGATCAAACTTATCAGACTTCATTCCTCGTTGACAAAAGATATTCAGTGTTTACGGCAGAAGCAATCGCCTTTTCAATGGCAATCTAGATTTTTAAACAATGGCATCTTACCATTGTATTCTTTTCTGACATTCTTTCCCTGCTTCGGGCTCTTGAAAACTTGTCATCAAATTCCTCACCATTAGTTCAAAACATTGCTATTCAACTGACAGTCTCCCTCTTCTCTTCTTAGGTGATTTAGACTCCTGATCACGTGAACATTGGCCGCAACGAACAACGAGGGAGCAAGAACCTCCGGCCTTCCCTCCGTGTCTAGTGGAACAGTCTGGCGTTGTTTTCTTTCGAAGGATGCGATAAAATATAAAAAATAAACCATGTCAGCGCGTACGTAGTAAGAATGACTTTACTTATATCACCAGAAATATGCTATTGACAATATCAATCCAGTCCGACGTTGATATTACGAGCAAAGTAGTTCTCGAAAATCCGGAACAGACTTCCATCGTCTACGCACCAATACTGCTCTGAATTCCTTCCTCAATTCTAGACGTTTGAGCGAATTATCAAATTTTTCTCAAACATAGAAACTGCCTTCCATTTTTGGATGAAGAGTAAATAAATAAGATTACTTCCGTCCATCTCTATTCTCCACAATACGGCTGACCTTTCTGCAGGATTGGATTGTTTGGTTGGTTGGTTGGATTAAGCCGCCATATCCTCATGGAATATTCTGTATCTGGCGGCGGCCACTTATAGAACCCATCACAGATTGGCCAACATCCATCATGGGGTCGACCAGATGATTGAAGGATGGGGTTCAACGGACCGAAGCCGGACCCCTCCTGAAAAACTGAAGGTGTGGGACCCGGATCCTCCAGGGTGGTAAGCTAAAGCTTTACCACGCGGCCATCTGTCCGACCTGCAGGATTGGGCAGCCTGTGGAAGGGATTGTTTCGCTTCATCATTCAGTCTTCTATCTGAATAGAAAGTCGCGACATCTGTTGACGAAAAAAGGAACCCCATCCTTCACCTGACGGACGATCCCACCATTAGTGTGGAAGGCCCGACATGGATACTGAAAAGAGGAATAGACAACAACAAAAAACATTATTAAAATTTTATTTAATAAATTGGCGGCTCCATTTTGGACTATGCCACATGCTATCAATATTCGTGAAACAGTACGCCAACTTGAACCAGCCCTTGTATTGTATAAATTTTTCAATAAGTATGTCCCAAATTTGATTTTGGAACTTTTCTAAGATCCTCTGAATGGAAAATTAATGCGTTTCCACTTGGTCATTTCGACCGACTTTTTTCTTGCCTTATGCTACTTTCAATTGGAGGTTACTAAGTGGCGGAGCTATTTCTCAACAGATGACACCACTTTCCTAGTTTTCCTAAGTTTGGAACCGAGAATTAAACCTGATACTCTGGATTAAAATCCAAAGCACTTCCATGCAATCAATACAGTCGATCGTTTGTTCTCAAATTCTGTTAGTTCCAAATTCACGCATTGATAAACTGAATAATAATGCATTACTATTCAGTTAGTAAATCTGAATAAAAAAAAACATGTACTGCACATACAGAAAAATCTTATTTAATTGACCATGTCAGATTATATTTACATAATTTATTTTTATTTCCAGGAAAAATCATAATGATTACATAGTATGATTTATGAAAAGTAATGATATCAATTATTTAAAAAAAAATTTCGAGAAGAAAACAGAAGCTCTATATACTGTATATTTTTTTTCTTAAAAAATTGTATGTTATATTTGTCTTCAAACTCTTATTTTCTCATTAATTTCAAAGATAATTTTCTGTTACGATCTTAAATTGGGCTATTGATCCCTCCTTTTATCGTATATCAATGATCCAAATTATATAAAATAATGGATTGGGATTACTTTTTTGAGGATTATTTTCAATTCAAAATGAATTTCCAGTCCGGTAGTTCTCGATAATTACAAATTCCAAAATTAATTCGAATTTTTTCCAATTATTTGTTGACAGTTATTACTACAAAATAGGAAAAAAATAAAGGATAGATCTTAAATAAAAGTATCAACGAAATTCGGACCTGTGCATTCTTTTATAGAACATTAAAATTAATATATACGAATGACTTTTAATCGTATTTTTCGAAAGAAAATATAGTTTGTTTAACTAATGAGTAATAATTTTATTATAAACTGTAAAACATTAAATTACTTTTTGTGTACTTTAGTATTTTTTTTTTTTTTTTTTTTGTTAGAATTCTTATCAACGCCTGGCACTTTTAGCTGGTTATATTATTTTTTTCGTTTGTTAGAATTCTTATCAACGCCTGGCACTTTTAGCTGGTTATATATCATTAAAACGTCGTTTATTTTCATGCTGTAGGCATATGATAAAAAATTATGCAAAACAACCAGTGAACCACAACATCTATAAGCTTTGACTCACATGATGAATAGGACAAAAGAGTCGAAATATGACTCTCATATATCACGCCACATAACCAATAGCAAAGTGTCAATTTGTTTTCCAACCTATTGATATATATTAAGTGGGGGAATACGCCGCACTGATGCAAATAATGCATTATTTTAATAGTTAAGATAATTTGGAAGCTTATTCTTGCGCATGTTATCAGTCGAAGTCAGGGGTGAATGACAGTTGACAGATACAGTTTCTCGTAATTATCTGCTGATTTTTGCCTGAAAACCGAGTGACTGCTAGCCACATGATTGTCAAAATTATAAATTTAATTGATTATTTTTCAAAATTAAAATTTAGAAAGGAGAGGTAGGGGATATAAATGCATTTCATATACCTAGTAGTCATTTTGCCATCTTGAACACTGCCATCAAGTTTCGTGTTGGTTATTAATTTGAACTTTAGTAGTTTGATTGATATTCGGGTAATATGCCACATAGACAGTGGGGTTATACGCCACACGGCATTTTACTATATTTTTCATTAAATTGTTTCAATGCTTATCTTTTGACTCTTCATAATCCAAAATGGAACAAAAGTGCTCATGAACTAGATTGATTTTACCTGTTGTCTGTCCGGATAATAGGCATGAATATTTTTTTAAATACGATGATGTTATGATGCTATTGTGACTCATTTAAAGATCATGCCTGTTAAAAATGTCAACATTGGGTCAATATTATTGATGTAAGAAAGGAAACGGTTATCAGATATTTTTCTTGCCATAGCTCGCGTAAATATTGCCCAACCTGAATGAAATTCACATATATTATGGGGACCATTTCAGGAACTCAGACCATAAAAAATGATCAATTATCCTTTATCTGTGGCTATATTACCGACATTAAGAGTTTAGAAAACATATTTTCGAGTTGACAAGATATACTTTTAAAATAGTTTATCAATATTTGGAAAAGATCCCATCGATATCAACTTAAAAATATGGCTTATATATGTTCTTTTATTCATATGGGCTATATACAGTACTTTACATTGATAGACTGTCTACTATTCATTAATAATCTTTGGATAAATATATTTTAATTATGATTGATTTCTTAACTAATATCTTGTTTTAATTATTTAAAAAATTGTAAAATCATTATTTGATACTATTTACATCTTTAAATCGATGTTTAAATGAAAATTTCATCGTCAAGATACATCAGGGCCGGCTCAACATACGATCGAACGGAACACCCGCTCAGGGCGCTAGCGCATTTTCTGTTTTATTATTATTATTTCTGTAAGACAATTATTTTTACGCATAAATTAAACGGTGAGCGGACTGGGCGGCCTCCTGGTGCCCCTATCCGGGGGGCAAGAATTCATGCAACAATATAATAAACGGTAACAGGGAGAATAAAACATTATATATAGATATATAAGTTTTACAAAATATTGTTTTTAAAAATAAAAGTTTTGTATAAATTGCGATATTTTATGAATTTATTTATTTTTCAAAACTGATTTACTTGAGGGGGCGCAATAGAGTAGGTACCACGGCCGGTACTGAGCTACATCTACAATAAGTTTTTAAGTTATTTTTCTTATTAATTTCGTTAAGTCCTCAAGTTGGATTTATAAATAAATTGAAAATGATATGTGACTTCTTATATTAATAAATATTTTCTCGAATTAATTTAATAAATATTAAAAAATTTTTTTTTTAAATCATTAACCAACATTAAGTTCTATTCAATAAAAATGAGGTCAGATAAGTTTTATGATGTCATTATTAAGTTGCTTTTTTGTTTTATAAAAATTATCTCTTATTAGTTTATTGAAAATTTCTAAATTAATAACTTCAAAGTGCAAGTAGTGGACCTAATTAAGATAATATTTGAATATACCGGCTTTATTTAACAGCAAACAGGAGGAAACGGCGGGTATCAAAAATCGACATAGCTCATTTCCTCCCGATCTGCTTCTTCCTTAATTAATATTCTCATTAATTATCAATACGAACGAGGAACTGCTGAGTAATCTTATTTAGATCTATTTAGGGAAATGATGATTAACTAGTGAAAGCGAAAGCGAGAGTTGAAACTTCCGAATAGATCCTAATTTACGTAGAGGAGCCGAGGGGATAATTTTCCTGCTAACCTGAAACCACTAAATTGATCAAGAATAACCGAAGAAATTTCTTAAAATACGCGAATATTAATATTTTATAATATTATGTCTCTAGTTTAACATTTAGCAAAGTTTGGATGCATCCCCAACAAGTTATTTAAGCGTAAGTTGGTAGAAGAAGAGAAGATGGGTAATGCACAGTTTCTATGAACTAATTAATAAGCCAGGAAAACGTAAAAATGAATTTATCGGCATATTTTAGAAGGTAAATTTGATGGTGATATCGATCCAAAGTTTGCTTTAATCAACTGTAGCGCCGGGTTTTACTTTTTCGTTTTCTTATTAATTGGTATCGTTACTCGAGCTTAAGTGGTGGAGAAAATGGAAACACTTTTCTTTATACATCGGGAGATCGATGAGCAGTAACTGTTAATATACAAAATAATTGAATATTCAGTTCATGTACTTATTGCTAAATTTTATAAAAGACCAGCGGCTATTGTTTAAAATATTAAAAAAACAAATCTGGCAAAATATTCATTAGAAATCTCGAATTGTTTTCTTCCATAAAAGCTGAGAATGTACAGTATTTAACTTTAATTTTGTCAAAAATATGTTGTAACATAATTTGATGCAGTTGATTTTATTTATAAATTTTATTATTTTAAACGCAAAACTCGAAGATTTTCGTATTATATTTACAGCTTATTATTGCTTTGCATTTTAAGTTTGCATAGTTTTTTAGTTATAAAAAAATATTTTTGATAAATTAATATAAATAAAGTAAAATGTGTTTTGGGCGTCAATCGTGGCAGAAAAACAATAAAATTCAATAAAATTTTAGTCGAAAGATGGCAGCACTGAAAGCCTGATAGGTAAATATGACGTTATCGGAATTGTCGTCTGCGAATAAATTTTTCGGTGATTCGATGCTTTTCAGGAAATATTTTTCGTTTTTTTCTGTTTGCAGTGACGGATACTGGACACTTTTCATTATTAATTAGAAGAAGGTTGTTGAGTCATTAACGGAGCCAATTAAATAGATCAAGTGAGATGACTTTTGTCGCCGCAGATAAAGAGATGCGCTGATTCATCCGCGGCTTCGCACCTGCTGCCTTATGTGAGTCACGTGGTCTATTCGGGATGCTACTGCACGATTGAAGTCGTACCGGTTTCATTTAATTTTCATCCAATCCGTCTAGTGCTGGAGTAGATAGATTCCGCCATCTTTAACGCCATTAAATTCGAATAATAAACAGATGGAGAAAGAATTATATAAAAAAATATTTGATTCATCGGAGCGGAAAGTCGACCACGTGGCTCGTCTGGGTTGGAGTATTTTGACGAGTGTTCTTCCGCGTCGCCATGGAAACAGTCGGTCACACGCGCGCGGATTGTCATTAGGCTTATCTGGAGTGTTGGGTTATAAAGTAACGGATTTCGTGACACGTGTCAAATTAAGGTCGCGCGGCGCCCAAATAGCGGGTGTAGAAAGGTGGCAGACGACGCCTACTACGCGCGACTGACAAAATTAATTCGAAGCCTATCTGATCAAAATCATTTACGTGACTACAATTCCGCCATTCCGATCCGCAAACGTTTTTCCGGAAGATCCACGTTTAAGAAGATAAAATTCAGAGGAAGAGCGAAGTGGCAAAAGCATTATTTAGCTATTAGAAGAGCGGATCGAGCTGTAAATTAATTAAGAGCATTTGTCTGTCGCCAGCTCTTTTCGGTGTTAATGCTTCTTTTATGGCAAAAGAGAGGAGTGCTTTCTGGTTATAAAATCCGTTATGGAGGCAATTAGGAGAAGATAATCGGGTCAATTCCACTTCTTAATCGATCTTTGTTTTTTCCAACATAATTTTTTCTCATATATTATGTGAAAGTTTGAAATACTTAAGACATAATGCTTTAATAATGGCATTGAAATGTAAGATGGCGGCGATCTGAAGATTATATCACAACGTTATATAAAGAACTTATTGATGTTAACAGCAATCAATCGCTGTTAAAGCTACTTCAACATCAACAAGTTCTTTTATGGTATCCTTATAAAAGATGTCGTAGTAGAGCTATGACATTTTGAATGAAATGATTGATATAAAAGTATTATCTCCTATTCCTGTCTCCGAATCTGAAACAGTAAAAGTCATTAATTTGTATCCTTGTGCTTTGGATTAATGTCACTAGATCGATCCTACTTATCAAATTTTGAATCTAAATTGGTGAAGTAGGAGTATCTGGCACGAGACGATGCATTTGGGATATCATCATAATATATTTTTTTTCTGTCCTTAAAACAGAGAACAGCTGACGTCTCTATAAAGAAGGGCGGCTATTAAAGAACTCATTTGAAAGTCCGAACCGAACAGACCTGTACATGAGGCTTTTCCTGGAGTCTAAGGAGCCACGGGAGAAGGGAGTCATAAAGGCGTCGTTCCTCTTGGAATTGATAAAATTCCCATCGATGTTCCTCGTAAAGTTTTACAGGGTTTTAAGACGTCCCTTTCGACTTTATTGCTTTTCTTCGGTCGAATAATTTAACCTTTCCGTTCGGTCACCTACATATCTCTAGATATTCTTTTATCATAAAAAAAAAAATTGCGAGACTTGAGTCACGTGGATGACGCCAGATCCAACACGTTCCTCTACACCTCTGCCACGTCACGCGTGATTCAGGTATCGTCGCTTCCGATGGATGAGCCCCTCGGATGAGGATAAGCGTGCTCATTAATATGGATGAGGTGTGAGTCAGTCGCGTTCGACGGAAACAATTAAAAAGGTGGATAAATCACAATCGAAACCGAGAGAGAGAGAGAGAGCGTAAAGTTTAGGAAGAAGTTACCAAGAACAAAATGTTTTTCCACCAGCCGAATATTAGATAAATGATAGCAAACACTTCACTATCAGACGGTGTGACTAGGGGATCAACAGACTCGCAACCCAGTTTCCGCCTTTTTGCTCTCATTCAACCTCTCTTTTATACCTCTTATCGTTTTCGACTGGTAGAAATCGGGCCGCACATGCCTCGGGTTAGAGATACCCTCTCCAAGCACTATTATGGAAGCCTCCGAAGGCAAAAAAACGTTAACAATAGTACGTCAGAGGCGCGACTCTTCTTCTTTTCTTCGCGATAAAGGGTTGGGAAAGATAGGCAAAGAATTGATAAATTTTTACAGCTTTAGTTTTTGGACGGAGAGTAGTAAAAGTAGAGATAAAGTCCAACGAAAGAGAGAGAGTAGTAGTAGTTTTCCCAATGAAAAATTCTAATTTCGTTTCTTGTAATGACAAAAAAAAAAAAAGTTCGAAGCGACGCGTCGCGACGTGCAGATTAAATTAATGGAGACGACGGGAAAGAAAATATCTCTGAGATATGTTAATTATTGGAAATAAGGTTTGAGAATCTTTCCGGATAAGAGGCTTGTTTGCCATTCCTGCTGATGCTAAATTTATTGGAACTCAAATGAGGTGCAATTCCCCATTAACTTAAGTCAACAGAAAGCTGTAGTATCGATCGGAGAAGCAATTAATGAGAAAATCTTCAAACAAAAGACTTTTTGGTCCTGTCGACGGGGTGAAGGTCACCTGCGTAGCTCAGATACTAAACAAAAGATTCCGGAAATTCCCAGGAGTCGGTCATCATCTAGAAATTCAATTCCGACGCAATTCGGTAGATCGAGCGATGCTATCGTTGCTGCATCGATGATTCACGCTGAGTCAATCGTCGGGTCGAGCGGGTTGTTATCTAAGTCATTCTAATTAACTGCCGCCATTCTACGATCCTCCTTAATGCATTTTGTAGGAACTAGAAAGTGAGGATTACTTAGCAACAGTGGTGTTTTATATCAAATGAGAATAAATGCGCGATAAAATCGCTCCTTAAGAATGGAAAATGTAAGTATCTCAGTGCCTTTCTTACACTTTCGAACGGTGCAGGAACTCTAGAAAACTTTGATCAAACGACTAGAAGTTAGTTTAATTTATATAAAGAACGATAGTGAACTTGGCTTCCATCTGAGAATATCCACAGGTGAAAAAGCAGTTACCATCGCTTCTGACCAGGTAATGGTCTCACAAAATCTTGTGAGACTAAACTGGAAATGATGCTAACACCTGTTGGTTCCTCCAAAATTCTTTTCTTTGTGTTTAACAAGACAACAACTGGAAAAACTTAACGGCCTTCCTTTCATCTATTAGAAACAGCAGTTAGGTGGCAGAAGGTCTTTCGCTAAACGGTTAAGTGACAGAAGACGTTAAGACGGGTAATTATCGTTTAAGGCAATTCTGGAACCGAGAAAGAGAGGTTTTGTATCAATTTAAGAGTCGGGTGTAACAGGCAGAATAGAAGAGAGTACAGAAGAATGTCTGGGATAAAGATCATTTCTGCGACGGCATTAATTCCCGCGTAAATAGCTACACAGAATGAGTCAACACCACGTGACATTCCAGCGAAGCTGCATCACTTCGATTACCAATAACGGTTTTTCTTCTCCGTTAAATCATTCCGACACTGGCGATACCTAGTGTGCCTACTTAGTCACCCTCCAAGGTGAGTGACGTGGCAGTGCCTTTTCCGCACGTGCCCGTGCAGCTACGTCACTGTTAATAATCCCCGCGCGTTGCGGTACACCCCGGATGCCCCTAAGCTCCCTGTTCATTCCATTAACATGGAGATGGATACCTCCGTCTGATTCACCGCTCGACCTGTTGTCCGCGGTCGCATTAACCATTCGACGTCGTATATTTCTTCTTCGCCATTTAAATTAGCTGATTCAATTATACCGACGTATCCGAACCAAGAAACGACGCGCCGCGCGTGATTTGCGACTTTTTTTAGATTTTTGATTCCGAAATCTGGATACTGTTGTTCAAATCCTGCAATTCGATGATCTTTACAATAGAGTTTCATATGTGTCTTAAGTTAGATAGGAGCGATGTAAACTAGGAACAGACCTCACATATTAACGACACGTACGCAACGAACGTGACGCGCGCTGGCGCATCTGTTGCGAACATGGCGATTGATTCATGATTTAGCATATTTAAGAATTTTCGTATAATGAAAACGGTATGTCATTTTGTCACACTAATATCAGTACTATATTTTGAGAGAAGAGGACCAAAATCTTTAATATTTGATCATGTTTACGTGGCATTATCAAGTAAGCATTTGTACTTCCGGTTAGGAACAATTTATCGCATTTACGAGTTTAGATGTTTAGAATTTTAATTCTCTCTCTCTCGGGAGACACGAAACGCTTTCTAGTCTGTCGTTGTTCTGCAAAGAATCTCAATTAACTCGTACAGTTTTGACACGCGGAGATGATTCGGAGGGAGAGAGAACGAAAGGTTGCACGGAAAAATGAAAAATAGAAGTGGGGAGGGACCGATATAGAGAAACAATTACGGAGAAATTCTTAAAAAGCAAACATCCTCGTTAGACAGGTGACAGCTACGCCCTTTTTAACGATTGTCACGTCGTAGCTAACAAAAGAAAGGCAGGCAGTCACGCCAAACTGTCACGAAACCAATCGGAATGTTTTTTTTTTGCCTTCCGATGGCCGGCAGGTGTGTCCACTTCCTCAATGACAAGAGTCCGTCACGGGGGCCGGAATTTGTTGACGCGTTCCGGTCGGAAGTGCCAGAAGGTGGCCGTTTGCGGACCGGAATTCGATCATTTCCGACTAATACCGGAAATGGAAGAAGAAGACCGAAAGGAAACGAACTGTTTTACGACCCGGTCAAACTGCGGCTTTTCTTACGCGGCGGAGAAGTCATGGCGGAAAAAGAATATTTGATTTTCGCAGCGGAAACGTAACTTTTTCTCCCCAATAACCTCCTCTTCCGGATAAATGTGTTTATAGCGATTCCGTTTCGGTTGTCTGAGTGCAGTTAATTTCGGAGGTTGTCGATAGTATCGCCCCGGCTGCTGCAGTGCAGTTTGACGAGAAAAATGAAGGCCGGAGCACTGGCTCGAGTGTTCATTTTTCTAACAGATTAATCGGCGCGTCACTCATTAACCCAAACCAGATGACCGGGATTCGCGTCTGGAAGGTGAGTGCAGCCGATCCGAGTCATTTCTTCCCTTCGGAAAATAGAACCATCTGCGCAGAAAGCCGGCGCAGGTGGTCTGGAAAGCGATTCCGAAACTGTTGCGGCAGTCGTCATGGGTGCCGAGTCATGAAGAGAGGTGAATTGCACGTCCACATCATCGCCTATCGCACCTCGTGGCCGGTGGCCGTGGTTTGGGCCTGCCTTTCGGCCTTGGTGGCTGTCACCTGCGGTCTGGCCTTCCTGCAACCCGAGTGGTTCGTACGTCAAGAGCAAGATGCCGAAACCCGTCAGATACTGCGATACGACCGTGACACGGTGGTGTACGTGTTGGGCGTCTTCGGAGTGTGCTATCGCAATCCTTATCCCAAGATTCGACAGTTCTCCTGCCATAATTTTGGAGCCAGCCGGGACTTCGCCTACTTTCCTTCGGCCGCCTGGCAGGCTTCGTGTGTTCTGTACGGCTGCGGATGTATGATGCTGACCTGTTGCGGCCTTCTGGCCTTCCCTACTCTCTGGTTGAAGGAGCAAAGGAAGAGGAGGATGTTAATCGTGTTGATGGGACACGTGCAGATTGCGGCAGGTATGTTGCTGAAGCCCAAAATCGATCTTTGACGCGTTTAACCTCTTATTTTCTAGTTTCCTGACCAAATTCATCGATTTGCCTCTGGGAAACACGGCTTCTGTTTCTTATTGCACTTTGGCGGGAACTTCGTTTTTTTTTGCAAGAAGTTGTTAATGCCATTAACATTTTAAAATTATCAAGAACATCATTTTTTTAAGAATAGAAGTTTCTGTCGCCACCAACAATCTACATAGATCCCGATATCAGAACCAAAATTGAATCTTTTCTAATACATTTATATATACATATAGGGCAGGCTGAAGCGGGCCTATATTTCAGGCGGACGCCACTACAAAGTGGGCACCGTTTTGAAGTGTTAGTATGAAGTTTCATTCTTATAAATAAATAAATTTCCATTTGTTTGGGGGCTTCCATTTCAGTTTTGCAGTCCTGTATATATAGCAACTAGCGCCGGCCCTATATATATATGTCGCGAAAAGTTTGCATGAAAACTTCTATTTTTGTTATTCTTTAAGGCGAAAAGGTTGTTGTCCTCTTTCTCTTCAAACTGATATAAAATTTTATCTTTAAATTTCCGGATACCAAATAAGTTGACTCCCAACTTCCTTCCATTCCAGATTATTTTTGCCTGTCATGATTAGTTCTCTCTATACGACTAAATCTAATTAGAGGCGGTTCTAGTAGCGACAACTTCCTTTCTTATCATAAACTTCATCGCATTATTCCTGTAGTAGCAAAGTTGACAAACAACAAAACATAAGTCGCGCGTAAACAACCGAAACAACTTCTTTATTTTATGTTTTTTTTTAGCTTCTACAGATGCGTAATGTCCGGGATAAAACGAGATTTTACAGGTTATTTTCGCTCGAATAAAAATTTTGATATATACAAATCCGATTAATTGAGATTATCGGTCAAACTGCAAGGAAAAAAAAGGAGCCGATTTTGGCGTGTAATAGAAAAGTTACAGTTTGCGCCTGGCTCCCGTGATTTATGATGCAATTAAATCTGGATGAGGAACTTTCATGAAAATTTCAACAGTTACTCGACAGTACTTTACCTGTATAAAACCGACAGTATTCCACGTCGCCGCTTTCATTACAGCTATATTTATTAAGAAACACTAAAATGGGAAATTTTCTTAGTATACGAGTAAATCGTCTTCAGTTCATTTACAACTTCCTGCAACTAATAAGCTCCTGCTCCCAACCAACTCTACGCGTTTTAAGATTTCTTGGTAGATAAGCGCGGAATGTCTTCTGTTTATGGATAAATTTATATTTTTACTCCTCTGTAAGAAGAAAAAATGGAAAATTAATAAAGCGAAACGATAATTATCGATATTTTAAAGATGAGATCGATCAACTCTTCCCTATTGAAAGAGTTAAAAACATCAGAGTTTTAATTTTACCAGGGATCACATCAGAAAATTTTCTGATAAATTCGTAAATTCGATCAAAACAGAATGAGGAATTTTAATTCCCAGTCGTAAACTATATACCAGAACGGACATAATTATTAAATTTTTACATTTGGAATGATTTCCTCGTCCCATGCGAAACATAAATTTTTGCGCCTCGCCCTTAATTAATTTAACATTAAAATGAAATATAATTTGGTTTTATTTTCTGGCAAATTTTCAATATTATTCTTCGCCAAATATTCGTCAAAAAAATTAAGTTTCGTGTGTTCTCATCCGTGCCCGGTTTCATCTCCGAAAATTTATTAACGTATCGCATCTCTCAACGACCCGAGCGAAAATTTTTCTTGCGCCCCCTCGAGTCGTCAGTTTTGAAAAATAAATAAATTCATAAAAATATTGCATTTTGCAGTAGCATTTTTATGCACTTAAATTGAAGATAACATGATACTAACTGATATGAAAATAGACAAGTAAAAATTAGCTGGAGAAAGAAAAATGAATGAATATTAGCATTTTTATGCACTTAAATTGAAGATAACATGATACTAACTGATATGAAAATAGACAAAAGCTTATAAAACAAATAGGTGCAATGTTCATCCCAACAGCCAGTTAATTATAGTTGAATAAGGTTTAACAAAAATCTCTTTCATTTTAATTGTGAATAGTAAAATAGATATAAATTTTTATTTAATTCTTTCATGCTGCATTGAAAATTATATTACTGTGTCAATTAGTCCATAAAAATGCAAAGGCTGATTTGTGTTGATAATTTAATACTCTAACTCATTTATTTTAATTTATTACTACTTTAAAGGCATAATATCTGAAACTTTTCTGCAATAGAATAATGCCATCTTTGTTATTAGATGAAATTTTAATATATTTTCACAATTTAAACAATATAAAAATTAGCTGGAGAAAGAAAAATGAATGAATACAGGTAGGCCTCGATTAGCGCGAATAATTGGTTCCGTGAATTTCTCGCGCTAATCGAAGTATTAACTCTATGGAAAATATGGTAATTGGTTCTTGCTTTGTGAGATTCCGGCCATTAGCTAAGTTTCACGGCCAGTTAATTATAGTTGAATAAGGTTTAACAAAAATCTCTTTCATTTTAATTGTTAAATATTAGTATAGGAAACAAAATAGAGAAATGTTAGATAAAAAAAAGAAAAAGATTATTGTTTAAAAAGTGTCCAATGACACAGTTTAATAAAGTATGTACAAAAATGAGCAAAAAGATATTTTTTTATTTAAAAGAGCTAAGAGAAAATTAACAATGATATTTTTGAATAAAATACTTAAAATTTTTCCACAGTAATAAAAAAATGATATTTTATAAAAAGTAAATGAAATATACAGAAATTCTTTTAATGGGCAAAATTTATCAAAAACTGAAACTTGTTTCAGGATTAGAATAGGCATAATATAAGTAATATATAAAAATTTCAAATAGGCATTTTAAAAATAAAAATATCACAAAAGCTATATATATTTAAATCTTTAAGAAAATTATGAAAATTGATGCCATGACAACATATATAGCATTTTAAAAATCTTGCATTGCAAAAGTCATTGATTTATTTACTTTTATTTTCTATACATATTAAAACATGTTAAATAAAACCTAAAACAATGATCAATGACTATTATCTCAAACTTAAAGAATAAAATAAAAATCTGATGACTCATTCAATTTAAAAAATTTAAATTTAATTCCACACACACACACGCACACACGCACGCACGCACGCACACACACACACACACACACAAACACACACACAAACACACACACAAACACACACACACACAAACAAACAAATACTTAAATGGAAAAGTTTTTTAAATTTAGAATTAATATTAAAAATAGATATTACCTACAAATTGCAATAAAATACCTAAAAATTTTTATAAATCCACTGATTCTGATTTTAGTACTAATATAAAAGCTAATTCTGATGTCTGTTAGAACAGTTAAAGATTTTTCAAAGTAAAAACAAAATCTCTCAAGTTTTTTCTTTAATAAAAATGTTCAGAATATAATTTTATTTTACTGGATTTGTTAAAAAATTTTTTAAATTGGTATATATCAGTTATAATATATATATATAGGAAAACCTATGCTAATGGCCATCTAAGTTAGGTGGCTAACCTGCAAGTCATGGCCACCTTAATATCCAACCACTGTCACATAAGCAGATTGCGGATTTTTTTAAACTGCATAAAATGGCCATCTGTGTTCCGTGGCCATGGCCAGTGATATTTAATTTCAGTATCTTGTGTGTAACATCCAGTAGGTGGCCAGAAAATCGTGTTTTGATCAGAAATGCCAGATGAGCGATTTTCACGCCCTATTGGGCTAGTTTTGTAGTATGTGTTTTAGAATACTACACTGAATATAAATTATTTTGAAATAAAATATTTTTTAGTATTTCAGTTAAAAATTGTTATAAATATGTCATTAAGTAATTCACATTGAAATACTGTATTTATTTAAGTATTTACCTATAAATAAAATTATTATTTTCAAGTACAGTATATTAAATAGATATTAAAAATTGTAAAAATAATAAAAGATATCTGTACAGTACTGAAAACTGATCATGCATCAGTGTTATAACAATAATTAGAATTTGAAATTAATATTTCATTTTCTGTTTTCTCCATAATTTTGAATTAGTTTTAGGTTATAGTTTTGTGGTTGTTAGACAATAAAAATTTTTGTCATCTGGCAATTCTGGTTTTGATTTTAGATCTGCTATTCAATATGTGCAATTAAACTATTAAGTAAATTTCTATTGCAATTTAACTACAAAACAAGTGTTTTAATGCAAGTAGACTGCTTTGTGATGTCAGCAAATAAGAACAAACTCAATTTCCTTGATCTGGAACAGCGATACAAGATAATTAAAACTAAAGAATCAAAACCTAATACAGTGAAACCCTGATTTTGAAACGTAGGAAGAGGGAAAGTTTTACATTGCATGTATAGGAAAATGCTCGGACTTCCGAAAATAGACGTTTAAAGCGGGAAAGTCGTACGATACGGGAACGCACGAATTTCCTTGATCTGGAACAGATATACAAGATAATTAAAACTAAAGAATCAAAACCTAATATCCGTTTGCAAGAATTAGCAAAAGAATTTGGATGCAGAAAAGGCCAAATCCAGAACATCTTAAAGAGAAAACTACAGGTTATTAAAGAGTTTGAACACAATTTAAGCCAAGACAGGAAGTTACACTGAAAAACTTGGATCTATTGAACTTATTGTGTATTCTGCTAATTTGTTAGATCTTCTATCAGCTGAGTGTTCTAAAGTGAAAAAAATCCAGAAAACAGACATTAATTAATGATTTATTTCCTTAGATTTAATTAATAATGTGAAACTGTTATAAACTTTGTATTTTAAACTTTGATATTTAATAAAGAAATTTGTAGCCAACCTGTACTTGGTGGCACAATCTCAGCCACCCAAAGCTGGCCACCTAGTAGATTTTCCTGTATATATATAAAAAATGCAATGTTTGTCTATTTGTCTATCCTGCAAATGCTCCCTCATTGTTTAACCTCTCAGAACCAAACTGTGCATGGAGGCTTTCTGCAACCTTGTGGATAACATAAACTACTGATTAAGATCATCTCATGGGTATGGGATTTTGGGTGGCAGCAAAAATGCTTCATTTAAAGCCTTCAGAATTATGCCTGTATTTGAGGTGACATCATCATGACATAATAGATGATGTCATTGTGATGTGATATGCTGGTTAAATCAATGTTAAAATTGGATAAAAAAAACGTATTTGAGGTGACATCATCATGACATAATAGATGATGTCATTATCAGTGCATGATGTCATTGTGATGTGATATGCTGGTTAAATCAATGTTAAAATTGGATAAAAAAAAAAGTCAATGGATTTCAAATAAGTTAGACTATTTGGTAAAATGATATTTCTGAATAGTTCATTACTGATTTATTATCCATCCTTATGCTTTCCAGTTCATCCAAGCATGGGTTTTGGCCAATCTGGGTGGGCTCTAAAAATGACCACCATTAAAAATGTAATTTTGGGGCTTAATCCATACTAACCTAATCTATAAATTTACTTAAACTAATTTAAACTTTTTTATCACTAGCCAGGACATCAATGCTATAATGACATATGAGTTGTCAAAAATTGTTATATACCATGTAATTCCCAAGCATCACTAAGTACCTGCCTAGTGCAAAATAATTTTCACAAAAATAACTATAATAAAAAATTTATATAAGAATTTTTAGTAACATATATATATAAGGATTGAGTGAAAAATAGTGACAACATACCAATTATTAGTGAAGATGATTGCAACACACTGAAATGATAAAGCAATTGTGTATAAGATGACGTTTCAAATGTAGGAAATTACTTTGATATTTGTGTGGAATGAAAGAGATAGCTGACAGAACAAATAAAGTTTAACTGTTGTATAAAGACAGTCTAAAGCATGTTTATGAAAGTAAAACAACACAGCTGGATAAAAATCAAGGTTGCACATAGTTGCAACACAAAAGATTGTTATTTATGACTTGAGTTGCATATAGGGTAATAAAGTATTACTCTATTGTAGAGTAGCACGATGGGGGAAGACTTTCTGCTACAGTTGAGAACAACTAGCAGATAATTAACAATTCAAACACTAGCACATTTCACAGAAGGTGCAGTTCCTGCAATTTTATTTAATTATGACAGGCACTGGCCAAGTGCGAATTGGCAAATAAGTTGGAATCAGTGATTTAATTGTGCCACACACTGCATAATTTTCTTAACATGCAAAAAATCACCAGCAAATTAGGTCTCTCATCTTACATAAGTGAAAACATGGTAAGATACACTGTAGTAAAAGTATCTGGATAGATATCATAATGAAAGTGATGCAATCCTCTGTTGAATCATTGCCATCAATGAAACACATGAACAGGCATACAAGCTAGCGCTTAAAATGGCAATCAAATGAATGTAGCATCAGGCATCCCCCATTCCCAAAAAACAAATTACACTAAAATTACCAGGAACTCAATAAAGTCAAATTAATGTTGATTTGACTAATGTATAAGGTTACCTATGACATGAATGCTGTGATCTTTCATCATGCTGTTCCTGAAAAAGAGAAACACATGAATGTTGAGTGCTATCGAATTTTTCTTGAAAAACAACTGTAACCAGCACTTCAAAAACCACTGCTGCATTTTATTAAAGACAATTCACCAGTACTCATTCACAATAATGATTGTCTCATTGCCTAACCAGTGAAAGAACTTTTAGCAAGATGGTATTGGGAAATTTTTGAGCATCCATTGTATTTCCCATATATGAGTCCATGTGATTTTGATGTTTCCCAAAATGAAGATCCTATGTAAGGACAATGTTTTGCTGGTGTTGCTAAATATTCTACACCATGGACCACACTATTGCACATATCAACAGAAACAAATCTGTAATAGAATCTGAAACAATGAACAACTTAAATTATTAAACATGAAGATTAATGAAAAACAATGTATCTGGAGTTATGTGCAATGTTTTGTAACAAGCTTTGTATAAAATTCTCTTTTAAGGTAGTAAAACCAATTTGGTTATTAATGACAATGTGCATAATGCCATCCATTTTATACCCTCAATATAATAAATAATTTTTTGTTTTCATTTTAATAAAATTTTTGTTTAAAAAATAATTAACTAGCCAAATGGAAATGGCAAGATAAATTGGATGCAGAAATGAAATGCCATCTTATTCATTGTGCCCATATGTAAATTTGTCTTAATTATCATAAAATTATGTAAATTCCTCTGAGTCCCTGAATCATGCCTGGAGCATACTTTCATATGTATATAAGTCATCTGCTCATTGGGATCAACAGAATTTGTCATCATCCTCATTAGAATTCCCAGGTCCTCATCCAACATCTTTTGTCAAAATGTCTATCTAGAGCTGCTTTTCATCGTAACTGTTCTTTATTGTTATCACCATCATTATGGTGCATTTTTGAAATTTTTCATCATTCTAACAAAGTTCTACTGTGTGGAGTGAAGGACTTTTCACCCAAATTCTACTAATCAGCATTTAGAAGATAACTAGTGTTATGGAATTCTTGGCCATAGACCAAATGAAAAGGATACCCGTCTATGAGCTAAGGTAACCTGATCATTGTTGCTGACTTGGTGTCTTATGGAATTCTTGGCCATGGACCAAATGAAAAGGATACCCGTCTATGAGCTAAGGTAACCTGATCATTGTTGCTGACTCTCAGGTTGAACAACAAATCAACAGGCAAGTTGGAATTGGGCATCCAGACTCAAACATTGCAAACATTCACCATCTCTCACTGATATAGACTAAAGTTATTCATATGGCCAATGATTATATCAAGACAAGTGATATTTCATTCATGTCTAACAAGGGGAGGTTCAGACATTCGGGTCACCGATTTTTTTGAAATTTTGCATACTTGTAGTAGTCCCCTAGGACAATATAATGTGTGAGCAAGAAAGTGCACTACTCAAGCATTGTTGAGAAAATCACACGAGAAGTTTCGTATTGAGTTCATATATTCTAAAATTTAATTAACTTTCGAATGTCTCAGTAGCATAGTGATTGAAGATTCGCTTTCATAAGTGCATGATTGCTGGTTCAATTTTTAGCTTTGACAATTTTTTTATTTTTATTTATTTATTTTATTATTATTATTTTTCTCTTACATTGTTTTATATAAATTCAGTTATTTATATTTTTTTATTTGTTTTAAATATTTTATATATGTTTATATCAACGATGGTTTCTATATATTTTTTGTCAATAGATGACGCCACTTTCTATTCTGTAAAAATACTAACTTTCTGACTGTAAAATAAGTGTGGTGCATTTGAAAATTACTTCTCTCCGCATTTGTAACAAATAAAAACTATTCCGAATGACTTTCGTCGATAAAGTTTTTAACAATTATTGAATGTAATAAAAACCAAACAATGTTTATCAAAATCAGTTCCACGAGGTTGAAGTTGATTCACAATTAACGAACGATATAGGCCAGTTAAGAAGCCGAAGATGTATGATTTCATTTCATTCGAAACAAAAATAAAATTAGTGAATCTAGCTAAAAATCATCTCACTTGGAGTCTGTGCACTCTCCATAGAAAAGGTTCTCGTAAATTATTAAAGAAAGATGGGAAAAAATATCAAAATTGGAGGAATATTTGCCAATAAATATGCCATTATCAATAATTATAAATTAGTATTAATAGTTAATTATTACAAGTTAATATTCTTATAGAATGGAAAGTGGCATCATCTGTTGAAAAAAAAAAACGTATATATCAGTATATACATAAAATATTTAAAACAAATAAAAAAATATAAATAACTGTATTTATATAAAACAATGTAAAAGAAAAATAATAATAATAAAATAAATAATTAAAAATAAAAAAAATTGTCAATACTAAAAATTGAACCAGCGATCACAAATTATAAAAGCAAATCTTCAATCACTACGCTACTGAGACATTCGAAAGTTAATTAAATTTTAGAATACATGAACTCAATATGAAACTTCTCGTGCGATTTTCTCGACAATGCTTGGGTAGTGCACTTTATTGCTTACACATTATACTGTCCTAGAGAACTACTACAAGTATGCGCAATTTCAAAAAAATTGGTGACCCGAATGTCTGAACCTCCCCTTGTAAGTAAAGTATAATGTATTATACATTTATTGCCACTACTTTTCACTCAATTCTTGTTTTTCATTCTAAATATCATCATCAATAATTTATTGTAATTTTTTTGTTTATTATAAAATATTGATCATTCAAGTTTTCTAAACTTTAAAATTTTTAATGCTTTTCTTATGAAAAATATAAGTAATGCTCATCAAAAATTATAATTTCTTAATTTAGGAATTCATAACTTTTACTTGAATGATATAATATAAAAAGGATGGATTATTAATATTCAGCAATTGCATATATGTTAATATGAATTGATTTCAAAATTTAATGTTAATATTTATGTAAAAATATTTATATTTAAAATCTAAGATTAAATAATAAGGTTATGTGATCATGACTTTATATAACACTTGTGACAAAATTTTTTTTTTTTTTTTTTTGTAATTGCAATTCAAATATTTTTATCTTTTTGGTTCATTTTTGATTTTTCTAAGCTAAAAAATTAAATTTACTATTTCTCCCTTTAAACAACTTTAGACTTCTTAATGAATTGAAAATGATTTTTACAATTAAACTTTTCAATTTTAAAAAATATTCAAAAAATTCTGAATTATACAGTTTATTTCTATAGTATTTTAAAATGAATTATATATTAAAATAATTTCTGTTTTTATAAAATAAAATTTTCATATTTCATGAATTAAGAAGTCAATATATGAAATATGAAAATTTAAAAATAAGGAGGAAATTACAAGAGTAAATACAGTAATTATACTTTTGTAAGTTATAACTTACAGTACTATTTCCTGCTTTCTGGAGAAATTCAAATGCAGAAGGATCTTTAAAAACTGAAAATAAAACAGAATTAAGATAATTTATTTTAAAAATTAATTTTAAATAATTAAAAATTTTAAGTCAAGTCTTAAATTTATAATCATATTTTCAATGCAATAATAAATAAATTTAAAACCAAGATAATAAATTATGAAAAACTATTATCATCAATCCAAAAGCTGTCCTCTATGTCCATTTATTCTCTGTTTTAGAAATCTGTTTGTATCATTTATGTATTTTTCATTGATACTCATAATATTATTTTGCATTATTGATAATCATATTATTTTGCAAACAAATACCAGATTTTATTTTTGGTTATTTAGCTAAAGGTAGCATTAATACAGCATTAGTGAAAAAATTCTATAAAAGTGATTTAGTGATTAATTATTTTGCATTACTGATAATCATATTATTTTGCAAACAAATACCAGATTTTGTTTTTGGTTATTTAGCTAAAGGTAGCATTAATACAGCATTAGTGAAAAAATTCTATAAAATGAATATTACTATAAAACAGGTCATAGAGAAAATAATTAAGAAAATGACTATGGCAATGAAAGCAACATGCTGAAGCACTTACAACCAAAAAAACAGAAGAAACTTCAGTAATATTTGCTTATTAATTCCTAGTGAATTTGTTAATTTCAAGAAAGTATTGTAGCTGACCATATATCTGCAGTATTGAAATAGAAGGGTTATTGAATGCATGGGAACTGCATTGAGACAAAAATTACTCATTTATAAATGTATAAATGTATAATTATTTATAATAAAATTACATTATAGGCCTCTTTTTGTTTAGCCTTTTTTTATACATCATTAATATCGCAACGATCTAACAAATAAAAATTTAAAATTAAAACCCCATTAATACATTCAATAATTTTAAATTAAAAGAACAAACGAAGCAGTTAACCATGGTTTTTAAATGCATTTCGGCAACGCCCTCTTCAGTAACAACCGGTGTTAACTGCAAAATAATTTACATAAATATTCAAAAAGCCCAAAAATATAATCAAATTTAATCAACATAAAAATAAATTATTTTACCTTTAAATAACATATATCCCACATATTTAAATAAAAATAACATAGTTATCTCGTTGCAGT
>AYEL01047305.1:0-16934 GCA_000484575.1 Olivierus martensii
AAAAAAGTTATAACTTGTGTGTTTTATATGTAAAAAAATATCTTATTAAAATTTCTATTAAATGATGGAATTTTTCTATTGAAAAATTTAAAATAAAATATAAAATGTAAATATATAATTTACATATAAAATATACTTATATAATTTATATATAAAATAAAATATAATTTAATTTTAATATAAAATTATAACATGGCATTGTTTAATAAAAATTAAAAAGAATGATAATAAACAGCTCAGTAAATTGTCGATGCATCATTCACTACAATAATTACAGTATTTTTCGTTATTATAATAAAAATATAAACAATAATGTTCGTTATTTAGATAATTTTAAGAAAAATGAGCAAATTTTATTATTAAAAATTCCGTAATTTTTTCGAAATCTACGAATATGGGGAAAACAACCTATTTTCAAAATAATGTAAGCATCACTTTGGTTAGTTCTATTAAACGTTGTTTCGATACCTTTGATTGAATGCGCTCCATAAAAGCTCTATGATTTATGAATATTCTCGATGCAACCTCTAATATTTTGATTATCTTTTGTGAACTATATACTGCTGAATTATTATCTATTGCAGAATGATCTATTGGATTAAGTTCTAAAGTTCAAACAAGTCATCTCTATTTAGCTTATATTCTCTGCTTGTATTCTATACCGGTATTATATGTTACAATTTTCTATACATATTTTAACAACTATTATAAATATGTTACATTCAGTTAGAAGTATGTTAACTTTATCCGAACACCAAGATTCAAAGCACTTTAAATAATATTATTTGCTCTTTCATATGTTTGGCTTTGTGTTTTGAAGAATAAGATATGGAAATTTAATGAGTTAGAAAACTTTGAATTTTTCATAAAATATTCATTTAATTATATTTTATGTCCTGAAAAAAATATTATAGTATAAGCAACAATATAAGAAAATAATTTTATTATATGTAAAAAAATTATTATAAATTCTATATAAGATCGGAAGAGCGTCGTGTAGGGAAAGAGTGTAGATCTCGGTGGTCCGTGTCTTACCAAGTAGGCTACGTCTACATCATGTAGAATTTTAAAAGGGCGCGTATATAAGTCAGAATTGGTTTTGGTCGAATAGGCTACGGCTACATCGTGTAGTATTTTAAAAGGGTGCGTATATAAGTCAGAATTGGTTTTGGTCAAACTTTACGAATTTTTTTCTGGAGTTTGCTTGAGTATTGCGTCAATGGCTGGCCCATAAACTTTATTAGTGAAGATCTGCAAGCACAAATTTTTTTGTCAAAATCGGCAAGTCACGACCTGTGGAGTCTCCTTGTTAGTTGATTGAATATTTTTGTCATCACTTGTTATTTGCAATGAAATATGAAATTCAATTACCATTATCATCAGATTGAACACACGTCAGTTCATTCCTTCTCATGATATAAACAAAAGAAAATTAGTCTCTCTATAGATTACTAAATTATTTATTCAGACTTGGGGTTTTTTGAACTTATTCCTTTATAATTTTTCCTTAAAACACTCTCGTAACATCATCATCAGTAACAGCAGCATATCCACTAATGATATATATTTTCCTCTTTTTTTTTTTTTTTTTTTTTCCACTAATGATATATATTTTCTTTTTTTTTTTTTTTTTTTATATGTATCTATCTTGTGCAATCTGCATCCATTGGAACCAATTACTTTTCTTATATCATCTCTCCTTTGTTTGTATTGCCTGCCAAGATGTCTTTTCCTTTGCCTTGGTTGCCACTTTGTAATTCTCTTTGTCCATCAGTTATCGATGTGTCTTATTATGTCGCCTGCTCAATGCCACTTACAGCTTCTAATTGCTACCGTTATATCTTCTATTGCTGCTGAAAATCTCAGATTCTATAATGATCCCCTTAATTCCAAATTCTACAATCATCCTGTTCAATTAAATTTGCTGCCAAAAAGAAACTTTCAATATATATGACTGCTTCATCAATGAAAGTGAGCAATCCTAATTTAGATAATGGCAAAAATCTGAAGGAAGTTATCAAGGAAGCCATTAAACAGACTGTTAAAGATTTAACAGCTTTATTTTTAAATCATCATAAGAGATGAGTTCAAACAGTCAAAATAAATTATTGACTGCTCTGGACTAGAAATTTATCATCATCTCAGGGAAAAACCAATCTTATTTAAGAATGAGATTTATTTCATCTCTATTCTATTGGATAGTGCTATGTATATATAATCCACAAAAGAGGAATTGAAAAGTTGCTATCTTATATTCATATGGATCATATAAGGTTTGTACATAAATATTGGGCAGTATGATGGTTTTCTATAAATTCCTATACAGTGCTTGTTATCTGTATTGATACATTCAGGTAATAAAATTTGTTGCTTGTGTTTTTGCTTCAGCTATAATCATACTGGATACTTTGATAACGTCTTTGTACTGTTCGACTAGCTTAGCCGCGACCACTGATGCAAGTATGCATGCACTAACTGAACAAGTCCAGTGACAAAATAGAGATGAAGCTTTGCGCATGGATGTTTTCAAATGCAAGATAACTGAAGTTGAATGGAAGTTTATTGTAATGTTGAATGCTAAATGATTAGTTTTGATGTTGGAAATAGTATATTTAACAGAACTTAATATAATATTAATTTAATAATTCTCATCTGTCATTATACCGACTGTGACTCTCCCTTTCGCATTTGGACTCATCCACTGTAGCTAGGTGCGGCTTTCGTGGACAGACAATAAGTACAGATTATAATCACAATTAATCCACCTTAGCTAGATGCAGCTTTTCTGGACAGACAATAGTTTGGTTCAATTCACAACTGTTAGATTCTTTTGCTGAGATGATGAGAAATATAGGCCTATGCATTGAACTATGGACAATAAAATCAAAATATACAAAGGAAAACTATCTGCATACAGCTATCATCAGAAGATCAAATTTCATTTTCCCGAGTCCATTTGTCTCAACTCTTTATTTGTTAGTCTATTAGAATTATATCAATTTCTATATTTGGAATATGACATTGCAGCTGTCTGGATACAATTGTTTCTTAAAAATATTATTACATATACACAAAAATATTTAAAATAATAATGCATTTTATCCAAACAAAAAGTATAAAATAGTCAATTATTAGTCCATTAAATGCCCTAGAGGTTTATTCTATAATTGAAAAATGTAGGTCACCATTAATAAATTTCAAACATTAAGTTAGCAATTTGGTATGCAGGTAAACTTAATGGGTATAAATATGTAGTTACATCAGCTAAAGATTTTCTTGCAAAAATTAAAAATATAACCACCATCCCATCAGGAAACATTGACAGTGTTCGAATTTGAGAAGTTATAACTATCATAAAAATTACCCAAAATCTGCCTTTCTTTTTTTTATTAGAAAACATCCTGAATGCTGATATGTATGCCAATACTCTTAGAGAAGTAGCTACTCTGATATATTATGAATTATATCTTATCTAACTTTAAAATCCATATAAAAATGTTTGTATGCTACATTGATGACATCTTCATTTTATGAGCTTTTTTATTCATTTCAAAATTCAGGGCTAAAATTAAATTTGGAACAAAATATCAATGAGGCAGTGCATTTTTTTGATGTATATATAGGAATAAATGATGGGCAGTATGAAATAAAAGTCTATAAGACTGGACCAAGCATACAAAAAATTGCCTTTTTGTTCATATTTCAGGCAAATAATGACACACAACACCAATGATAGTGATAAGCAAAAGTATACTAGAATTATCAATGATGGCTTAAGACATGGTTACATATATATGTGTGATCTATAATAAAGTAGCTATTTCTGTTGATAACCAAAGGCTAAATGTACAAAGTGCAGACCAAGAAAGGTGCAATTATTTACAGATGCCATCTATAGGCTCAAAATTAGGAATAGTTCGAAAACAGTGGAAGGATGTGAATGTCAAATTAATATATAAGAAAAAGACTACAATTTTTAAAGAAATGATAAAGACCAATATGAATAGGGCCAAAGGACAGGAGTGTATGTTGTATGTAGGTCAAGTAGTAGGATCTATTCTTAAAATTTTAAAATATTTATATTCAATTATTAGTGCAATGCATCTCCAAAATTCTGATGTTAATGCTATATAATTATATATTTTAGAAAATATTCTTGTTGACCTATTAGGAACTGTTATTTATTTAAAAAATTTTTTTGCCTATCTAATTGCTGCATAATTATGCATTTTATAGCAACTTTTTAAAAGTTTCTTGTCATGATATATCATGACACGATACAAATTTCTTATATATTCATCTATTATTTCTGATATTTATCATCTATTTATTTAGCATATATCTTTATCAACATGGCTATTAAATGAAACTGACCCCTAAATATTATACTAAAAGCCAATTTTCATCAATTTTACCATAAAATTTGAATAACTTCTGGATATAAAAGGACTTTGTGCTATCATGAGGAAGGCTGCCTCAACTAATGTTAATCATCAATAAATAATGCATTATTTTTAAAAAACAGAATCATATAGCCTGCTAAATATTTTTATAATTAATGTATTGAAGTAATTTTAGAATAATTTGGGAGATTGAAGATCGGATTGTAAGCGGTTTATCTCTCCTCACCTCCAATTCCCTTCAGTTGCAAATAAGTCAAACGAGGGAAATGGAAGAAGAAGAAAGGCATCTGGAGAGAGGGGAGAGGTGCTCTGTCAAAACAAACACAAAAGAAATACGACAACATATTGGGTTGTATTTTGACCGATTTATGGACTTTGGTCCCCTGTAATAATAAATTGCGGAGGAAGTTTACATGCAGGTGTCAGGCAAATAGTTGAGAAACTGACACCTAACTCGTCGAACATCCCATGAAGTAAACATCTTAGTTCTCTCCCTGGGAAAAAGGTGAGGGAAAAGGTCACGATATTTAAGAGCCAACAACGCTCTCAATCGGGGCTTGTTCCATGACTCTTGGTCTTCGATGCCTGTTCTTTGAGATCTCGGTTTATTCTCTGATGCTCTTTCTGCAATGATCTTATCTTATCACTGATTCTCTTACCATGAATCTTCTCTTGTGCTTCACTTGTTTGACTTCTTGATAGTCAGATACAAGCCATTTCTGCCTGAGTACGAAATTTCCTAGCTTTTGCCTGAGGGAATTTCATCTGCTAGAATCTTCCATCTTCCTCACAGCAGTGTATTAGTTCATCATAACTCTCAATTATTGGACGTTTACAACTGGTAGTTAGTTGATTATCATGCTCATCGTCAACTTCTCTGTTCCGCCGAAGACTCCCAGTGTGTTCTTGAATTTGAATCCTATTTAAAGGACTAAAGACTGTAGTATCAAACACAGACTGGCGTCCGACCACAATCGTTGAATTTGTGAATCTCCTGGACAACTTGTAAAGGCATTGTATTTGAGATATCTCTTCTCTCAATTTGGTGATCATCGATCACAGTAGTTTATAATGCAGATCTCTCTCTAATAAAGGAAGTTGTCCTTTAATGAATGTAGTCTCTGTGTCAATTTCCTGAGCACTCATTACCCATCCTTATCCACACTACACACCGCAAATAGGCCAAACGCCTGTCAGCTCCGTCCTCAGGTTCCACAATAAGAATAACTGAATTACAAATATGACTGTATAACTAAACAGAAATATTATTCTTGAAACTAGTAACTATTCTACAATATCTTGATTTCAGTAGCTTGAAACAAATATAGCAATAGCAAGAAAACTCTAACAAATACCAAGCAATCATTAACCTATGTATGAACAATCATCTATATATATTATAAATCTGAAATGCCTGAAAAATACGAATCAGTAAAAGTAGACGAGCAGAAGCAAAAGTCTCCAACTACAAGAATAAGGCTGCAATTGTTATATGCAGTTGTTGGTGTTAGCAATAGTAATAACATTTCAAAGTGTACTATTTTAACATTCTGTGGAATATATGTACTGTATTTAAAATGATTGCCAATAATTTTTAATTTACCACCAAGTTATCACAGTTAATATTAAGTACTGTATATACTCAAGTATAAGCAGAGATATTTCCAAAATTTTTTCAAAACAATAGGACATAAGATAGTCAAAAATCAAAATTTATGGAAGGTTCTAAGATTCAAAGTGCGATGGACATTTTCATTACACTGTGTTCCCATCGCAGTTTTCACCAGCTGCATGATCATCCACCAGATTTATTTTCGCGATAGTACACGTCCGGCAACATGGAGGACGGCTTCGTTTTTCTAATATTGAACAGTATCCAGTATATATAAATATCAATGATTCCATTATCGCTAAGTAGTCACATGACTGGGGAGCGATTCGCCGGCCTCTCTTCCCCAGAGAAGAGAGTGGATACTACACTTGCGATGATAAATGATATGGGGGAAGGATACGGTGACCATACGTCCTTTATTTCATTGCTCTGTCCTCTAACTTTATTTATTTTCTAAAATAGGTGTTTTGTCCTTTATTTTGTAAAGTTGATGAAAAGTTTAAAAAAATTTTTTTAATAATATATTGAACAAGTTAGTTTCATGTACGCCTTACGCAGATTTTTGTGATAGTTTTTAACTCTCTAATTGGTGGATGATACACTTGGAGGATTGGTGAGCATTCGTCGCCTCTTGTCGGCAATCTTCGGGAGCTCGAGCATGTAACATTTTTATTGTTGAGTGTCCGTTCTGTTTATAGTACACTCCTTTTCTCTGGGTGTAAACTTTTCCCTTTCTCTCTGAGGTCTGTTAGTAATATATGTTAATCCATAGTTGTGGGAAGACGACGATTTCACCTACTAATTATAAATTAAAATAAAAATTCGAAATCGTGCGGTATAAACTTTTCCCTTTCTCTCTGAGGTCTGTTAGTAATATATATTAATCCATAGATGTGGGAAGACGACGATTTCACCTACTAATTATAAATTAAAATAAAAATTCGAAATCGTTCTGTAATAACGTAAAAACATAAATAAAATATTTGTAAGTCATTATAAAAGTAAGGAAATAAACGTATTGTTTTTATCTTCAATACTTTAAAATTATATATATATTTTTGTTATCAAAACAGTTAGAAATTGTATCATTAAAATAGCAGTATAAAAAGAATTAAAACAATGAGAAAATATTAGTAAATTAAACTGCAACTATTTTTCGTGGTTGTTTTCGTAATTAGGACAACGTTATTTAGTATCTGTTATCGTTTTACAAACAAAAGGGCAAATATTTATAAGAAGAAGAAACAGTTCAAATACATCAGTTACTCGGTGACCTGAAAAAATAAAATAAAATGGAGGAAAAAAGCTATTGTGTAACTCGGACTCCACGTATCGAAGGTCATAATGTCAGAATGATGACGACGACCCGTGTTATATGAGCGAGCTCTACAATAGAAGCCATATGCCAACACAATACGGTATATTTCAGTTAAGCCGGTATTTTTTCGTCTAAGAGCATTATTAATAAGATAATATATGCCTCGGGGATTCCCAGATGGTGAGTGGATGCACGTGACTCAACCAATAAATAATAGAATATCGATTGTGAGTCATATTATATCACTGGATGAGTCAATGATTATGACCTGCGTATTAATTGTCGCATTTAATCGATATGCAATTGAATCGATTTGTTATTCGGATGTAAACAATAGTGCGAAACGTTATGGGGTTGTCAAACGTTAGCTGCAATTTAATTTTGGTTATTGAAAATCATGAATGCAAAAAAACTTTCTATTAAAATGATGACAGAAACTAAAACAAAAAAAAAAAAATATATTGCAAGTTTTCGTGTGACCCTTGCGGAGCTTAGGATAAATCTATACAGCAAGGTCAACAATAAAGTTTCAGCTCAACTTCGATTATTGTTATATTGGATATATATGTATTTGATGAACACTTGATTATTGCATTTTCAGATATGTATATAACTCATATTTCGATAAGTATCACTAAAAATAATTTTTTTTTATTCCAAAAATTGAAAACATCCAAATTCATGGATAACTTTAAGTTTGGATTATTCACTTAACTTAATACAAAATCTTTCGCCTTACTACATACAAAATTTTTTATAAACAATTTCTTTTGATGATAATGTAAGAGTATCTGTAATTAAAGATATAATACAAGAATTTTTACATAATTCTGTGAAATTGTCAAGACAAATTTACAGATTTCTATATAGATACATAGAAATGTATGTAATAGACCGGCGAAATGCCAATTCCCCACTTTTTTCATTTAGCGATTTTAGTATTAGAGCCAGAGGTCAAAAATCAGATAGTCGATTATCGTATTGTTCCGGTTAGGATAGATTAATTCAATTATGCCAGTTACGCTAGTTATATAGTTCAGTCCCTCTTAACACTGAACTAAAATAAAGAAACTTTCTCATCTGTTTATAACTTTAAAACTGTTATCTTTGGTTCCAGAATCCTATTGTTCCGTTCATTTCTTCTTCATATTTAACATTCCAGATGCACTGAAGTCCTATGGGGCCTGACCTGGTTACCAAGCTCTCCATTTCTGTAATGATGTGTGAAACAATCCCTTCTGGCAGAAACTCTTTCGTTTTCTATAATCTTTTACATGATCTTATTTTATTCTCTCTTCAAAGGCACTTTTGAGTACAATTGACTATTTTTGTCATATTTATAATCGTTACTATCTTTTAGCATTGGATTTTCTGATTGGTTGATCTTTGCAAAGATGTTATATTTTGAATACTGTATTACCTGTACTCAGTGTCACGCAACTCTTTATTCAAATCATTAAATGAAAGAGTTACACGATCATAATGAATAAATGAATACATTGCAATAATTTCCTAGATCATTCATTGTTTTTTTTTTCGTTTTTGGTATTTATTATTCATTATAGCAACAGAATAAGTAATTATAAAATATAAAATGGATGATTGTATCTAAAAAGATTCTGTTCTTTTTGATTTTCATTTTTTTTTTCTGTTGCGATTTTCATCAAAACTAAATGTTACGAAACCAAAGAATCGAATCACTTCACGTTGATATTTGATTTATTATGGGATGAGCAGAAAGTCGCTAAACGAAAAAAGTTGGATATCTATTTTTGTCATTTAATCAATTTGCAGTAAACTATTACAAACAAAATATCATGTGCATCAGCATTAGGGAGGATCAACCGGCAGCATCTTTTGTTTTACTGAGATAATATTCCACTTAAATTTAAATTAATTTGACAAAAATAATAATAATTATCAATTAATTATTTCATTTTTCTTAACTTTTTTCTGTTTTATTACAATTAAATTGTTAGTGAATAAAATGACTTTTTTTCCTTTTTTTTTCTTTCTCGTTTTCCTTATATCAGCTTTTTCTAAATGGTGTTTCACGGAACCATGGAGTTCTGCGAAAAAAAGAAAAATTAACAATCAAATTATATATTTACTAGTAATATATAATTTGATTGTTCTTAAATTAAAATTATATATTATTATAGTTTTGTAAGCCAAGTGATTTTTTTAAATTTTTTTTCGTTTTTCGCGGAACCCCACGATTGCGTGAACACCATTTGGAAAAAGCTGATATAAGAATAAAAAAGGAAAAAAGTACTTTACTCACTAACAATTTAATTGCAATAAAATAGAAAAAATTAAGAAAAATAAAATAATTAATTGATAATTAATATTATTGTTTATTTAAAGTTAGTTAATCTTGAACCGATCATATTTTTAGGTCCATATTGAAAAATTTAAAGGGGGTTCCATAATGTTGTATTTAATATAAAAGGGTTCCATCGCCAAATTAAATTGGGAAAGCTGCCATATATAATTTATTTTTAATGCAATAGTGCTGCCATCTCGTATTAATAAATTTTACTAAACGTACTTAAAAATTCGTAGAAAAAAACAATAATTTCATATGTAATACGTTCCAAACGGTTATTTTTTATTTAAAAGAATATTATTTAAAAATTCGAATAAGTTTGTATATATTTTGTGCATAACGTAGTAGATAATTTTTATCTAAATTTACATAAATATTGAGAAAATGAGATTTAAACTTAAATCTCCAAGAAAAAAGTAAGTATTGTCTTAATCATAATTCGTCTATAAAATGTTTATTTTTTTAATTAAAGAAATTTTGATAAATTATGGATTTGATTAATTTTCAGTAAAGTTTAAATATATACACGCGAATTTATTTATTTATTTATTTTTTTTTTAGATTGAAATTCACAGATTCTCTTAGAAGTATATCACAAATCCGTGTAACGAAGGTTAAAAACTGTTTTTATCGCAACCTTCTTCCGATTTTCGCGCGAATTTATTTATTTATTTATTTATTTTTTAGATTGAAATTCACAGATTCTCTTAGAAGTATCTCACAAATCCGTGTAACGAAGGTTAAAAACTGTTTTTATCGCAACCTTCTTCCGATTTTCACTCTTCTGTGCGTTATCGTAGGGATTTTCATCGGTTTGAACATACGAAACTTACAAGATTGGGACGAAAGAAAGTTGATGTATATTAATTTTCCGGCCGAGTTATTTTTGAACATATTGCAAGCTTTGACTATACCTCTGATAGTGGCAAGTCTCATATCTGCTGTTGGCAGCTTAGAAAGAGAACTGATCGGAAAAATAGGTAAAAGAGCCATCATTGTTTATCTTTCTACAACTTTCATCGCCAGTGTATTGGGTATCATTTTGGTACTCACATTCCAACCGGGAAAACAAAAGGAAGCTGTTTATACTGAACAGTCTTCTATAGTCAAACCTAGTTTAACAATCGACAAACTGCTGGATCTTATCAGGTGAGTGAAGACATTTTTGCACATGAGTAATTTCATATTTCATATGTGTTTTCAGTATTCGAATTAAATTTACTTCAATAATAAGCAGAAAAAGAAATATGTAATTATTTTAGATATTTTATCCGCCATTCCAGTTTTCAGGAAATTTCATTATGGGTATATATGGGTATGTTCCAAACCTCAACAGCAAGTCTCTTATGATAATGATATCAGAAATAACTCAACATCAATTTGTTTCTGGAACGACTTGCTGAATGTGGTGATAAGACGGCGGCTAACATAGTGATGAAGAAAGCAATGATGAATGTTATAACTTCATTAGCTTCATTAGAAAGCACTAAAATTTATTTGGCAATACCAGTGATTAGTCTCTTATGATATCAGAAATAACTCAACATCAATTTGTTTCTGGAACGACTTGCTGAGTGTGGTGATAAGACAGCGGCTAACATAGTGATGAAGAAAACAATGATGAATGTTATAACTTCATTAGCTTCATTAGAAAGCACTAAAATTTATTTGGCAATAAACAACAACGATGATAATGATTTGTACACTCTCTAACTTTTAAAATCTTATTATCTAGTAGGAACTATTTTTTCCGCGATGTTGGATAAACGATGTCAACCGGTGTCAGCACACTCACCAGCTATAGACTGTCATGACTGTGTTGAGCTTCTGATCAGCTCAACACTGATTGGCTTGTTGAATTTTGGAACAGTTTACTGATATTTCTTACTCATCACTGATTAATCTGTTGAGGTTTGGAACGCACCCTATATTTTTAACATGGTATGGTTATAAACTTTTATGAGTGCTCTGACTTGGATACAGTTCCCTTAATGGTCAAGGGGCAGAAAAAAAGCATAGCCGCTGAACTGGACGTATCAGGTGGTACAAAACTCGATATTGGGGTACTACATTCTTTTTATAAATTATTAGAATCTGGCCATCACACTTACTAACATAAATGGGATACGTCTGGTCAGAAAAACAAATCAATTTGTTATATTGTCGAAATTACGTTCGCGTCCGCCATGTTGATGAGGTGTCTAACTAATGCTACAGACGACTTCGTTTTTCTAACATTGAGGAGTTCATCCAGAAATGGCCTATAGTAAATTATTTGATATGAAATTTTTGGCATAATTGTCGCCTTATCGAAGCACGACGAAAGGGGGGCATAAACATTCAAAAAGTCCCAGTGGATCAGGGGTCAAAGGTTAAACGTTTACGAGATAGAGGCGTATAAGCTGCATAGGTAGCGGAGCACGGGAATGGGACGCGTCGCGTCGCAGACTGCATATTACTTATACTAATAGATTTATTTACAATCATTACTTCTTCATTTCCTCACTTTATAAAAAAAAAACATTTTGATTTTTCAGTTCGAAAGTATTTTCTAATGTATAAAAATATCGTTTGGTTACGGCACATTTACACATTAATTTAAATCAACGTTCGAATTAACAAAATAAAATTAACAAGAAGAATTCTGGTCGCTTATATTAATTCATAATATACTGTATTGATAAAAGAACAGAGGAAGGAAATATAAGAGAACAAGAGTTCTTCTTTGTCAATTTTATTTTTGTGCAAAGGGCTTCTTTGTTACAACTGAAGAAAAAATTATCATTCTTATTGAAATGATGTAGGTTTAAGGAACTTTTTAAAAATCTGTTATTAAAAAAACCTAAGCGGTTTCATTGTTAAATTTTTCAAAATTCGTGCAATAGAATAGATCATGTTAACATATTATGATTGAGGGTTAGAATATATTAAAAAAAAAAGACAAAATAGAATTATTTTTAATAAAAAAAGAGAGAGAGAGAGAGAGAGAGCAAGAGCAAACTGACTTTGCAATATCACGTTAAAATGACTAAACACAGATTATACGATATAAAAATACCATTTGCCTTTATATCTAAGTTAACAATAAATATACATATAGTCACTTAATGATTAATTTAAAATATTAATATATATAAGCCTATAAATTTTTGGGTATATTTTAATAAAATTCTATATTCCATAAATTTTATGTAATAAAGATATTCCATTTACTCTATTGTGTCAGATTTACTGCATTTTAATTTTTAATAAAATTATCATATTTCCTTTGTTTAATTTTATTATTTGTAAAGATAGTCTATCATACAACTTTTGCTTCTTTGCGAATTTTTTCACGGAATTATATCTACATGAAGTTCATCATTGTTTCCAGACAAAAATCTTAACATTATCTTTACACCGATCGACGATAAAAAGTAATATATTTTGTGCCAAATTCGAGTTAATATAGCATTCCTTAATATTTTTATGATAAATTAACGAAAGCATCTGGCATTGCTAGATATTTCTATCAATTTTCCAAGTTCACATGTAAGTTAAAAATTCGTTTTAGAGAATTACAGATTTAGCCAATTTTCCGGAATTTTATTTTTATTTTTAATAAATTAATTTTCACCCACTTTGCAAAAAACAATAATACACATTAATTTAACAATCGATGAGCTTCTTTTTAATCAACTTTTTATCATTTATAGTTCAGTATTTATAAATGATTTTGATCAATAATAGCAGAATACTTAAGCGTTATTCAAAGTTAAAATACAATAATTTGATTTAAATTATGCTGGAATATGTTATCTAGAATAAATTTGATGGATATATAAAATATATCTTAAATTATTACTATATATATATATATATTATTTTCAGAAATCTTTTACCAGAAAACATCATAGAAGCTTGCATTTATCAGGTAAGATTTTGGATTAAACCTATAATCAGGGGCATACACAAAGGGGCAGTGAATGAGTCCGGATCTTTCCTATTATCTGATAAATGTACTATTTATTTTTGCAATGAATTGCGTTCAATGTATTACTTTTAATCGCCCTTATACAAAATTTCTGTGTGTGCCCCTACTCATAATTAAATGAATGTTGTTATCATGGTATTTAACAAACTGTTACTTTTACAGTCTTACACCGAACTCATTCCTCCAGAAAACGAAACAGTTAGTGATGCTAAAGGTAAAATTTTATTAAGTACTTTTATAGAAGCAGAAAAATTTATGTTTAGTAGAAAAAAGTTTTTTATTCTATCATTTAACCATTTATAATCTGATAAAACAAAAATGGCGGCGCTTCCTGTAAAAATACCATCTTATAATATTTGTACTGTTTGTTTTAGAAGTTTGATTATAATGATAGAATATATAGTAATGTTTTTTAATTGTTTCTAAAGAATTTATGGGCTGAAGATTGTTTTTAATTAATTTTTTAATAAATCATCCAATGTTGTTTTGGTTCGAATTTTTTTTTATAAATTTGACGATTTGATACATCATAAACAAGATTAAGAATAGATAACATAAGTTTTTAGTTGAGGTGTTGGTTTTAGACTCTTGCAGATCGTGTTATACAAAGAATTCCTTCATATAATACGGTAGAGATTACGCAATTACAATTTCGTGTTGTGCGAAGTCAAGTTAAGAGGGGAACACCTGTAATCAGTGCTGATCTGAAGTCTGCTCGTGGCTTTAGATCAACAGGTGATTATAACAATTATATTCAAGAAACCCAGCATACATAGCATTTCTTTTCAGGTTTCTTTAACATATAATTTATTAAATAACAGTCCTTGCAAACTCAAACAAGTAAAAATATTGTAAGTAGGTAATTTTATATTACAATAAGAAAACAGTATTTTTATTTATATTTTTGTTTTTAATCGATTTTTTTTTTAAATAAAAGATCATAAAGCAGCAAACATTAGACAAAACACAAAATAATTAATTTTAAATTTATAAAAATATTAAACTTAAATATAAAACGTAAAATTTACTAATTGAAAAAAAAAATTAATAATTATTAAAAAAATTTAATTTTATTTTCGTCTCTTCAGTGCAAAATATAAAATTTTTTTAATTTATCATTATATATATAGGAAAACTGACAATCGTTATTTTTAATTTTATTCTTTCTATTCCAGATTATTATTCTTGGGAATTTATTATATCTTACACACAACAAATGAATATTCTGGGCTATTTTTTAATTTATCATTTTATATATAGGAAAACTGACAATCGTTATTTTTAATTTCATTCTTTCTATTTCAGATTATTATTCTTGGGAATTTATTATATCTTACACACAACAAATGAATATTCTGGGCTTAGTATTATTTGCATTGATGGTAGGAATTACTCTGAGCAAAATGAAAGAAAATGCAAAATCCGTTCTCGACTTCTTTGAATGTATCGATGGTTGCATCATGATAATTGCTAAATGTATAATTTGGTAAGTCAAAATATACATAACTGTAATTAGGCCCTTAAGTATAGAAAACACTTTATTTGTTATGAGTTTAAACTAGAGCTACTTGAAAGCTATCAATTCGTTTTAGGCTGAACTCACACGAACCACAACAAAACTACATCACGACCACAAAACGGTGACTACTGTGTGGTTGCATTGTGGTCGAAATCAACCACATGTGAACCACTTATATGCGCAATCCATTACCGATTTGCTGATTGACAGGAAGCGCTGTCGGCGGCTAATGATCGATATGTTGCACTGTGTGAGTTGCGCTCGACCACTGACGACCACAATTTTGTAGGTGATGCGGGTTCGAGTCTCGGGTCCCACCCCTTGAAAAGTTTTCATGGGGTCCAGGCCCGGCCGTCGATCCCCGTCCTCCACAATCCGGCTGACTCCTCCGCATGGATGGGCAACCTGTGGAAGGGCTTGTTTCACCCCGCCACTTAGTATTCTCCCTGAATGGAACGTCCTCCACAATCCGGCTGACTCCGCATAGATGGGCAACCTGTGGAAGGGCTTGTTTCGCCCCGCCACTTAGTATTCTCCCTGAATGTAAAGTGGCGTCGTCTGTTAACAAAAAAAATGCCGCCAATCTGGCCGAGAACCCAATTGTGGAATGAGCTTGTTTTACCCCGGCCATTCCCCAAGGCGGCAATCCCGATCCAATGCCGCCAATGTGGTCAGTAACCCAATGTTTGGGATAAGCTGGCTTTTACCGCGGCCATCCCCTAGGCGGCGATCCTGACCCAAAGCCACCAATGTGACCAGGAACCGAATGGTGGGATGAGCTTGTTTACTTCGGCCATCCCCCTAGGCGGCGATCCCGACCCAATGCCGCCAATGTGGCCAGGAACCCAATGGTGGGATAAGCTGGGTTTTACCCCGGCCATCCCCCAGTCCTCAGTTACAAGTGTCATTATCAAGACGAAGACGGGATAGAGTTTGTCCATAACTGAACCAGTTTCCTTAAATTTTTAATGAGTCCACCACTCAAAGATTAATTTAAGTGAAATATGGATACCAACAATTTCATGAACAGTCTCCGCAAAACTTTCGACAAATTTGTAGTGTATTTTAACGATAACAATACGCTGTTCTTTTGTATAGCGATCCAGTTTTAATAAATTCAATAACTGCAGACGATAAATGTCAAATATTAGGGTTCCCAACTTTATAAAAAATTGGTGGGAAATTTAAATCCGCGTATCGATGGGTCACCCTATAAAAAAGTTATTATAAAACGCCCCGTATTTTACAAAAATTTTTATATTATCGTTTCGTGTTGTGAAATTTTTTGCATTTTAAAAATGGGGACTGGGAGATGCTTGCTCTTCCACATGTTTGAATCATAATTGTTATTGAATTTTAACAAAATTTTTGTGCTGCAAAAATTTCGTTTTGCGCTATGAAATCACAAAACGATTTCACAGAAAAAATTTAAAAAATTCGCCCTGTTTCTTTTAAGTCGTAATTAATAATAATAGCATATGGAAAAATTGAGAAGTCAGCAAGCGACAAGATGTTATTAACCAATAATTTACATTGTGAGAACGGATATTATAACAGATAGTCAATACACTTTTCATGCTGTTGTTGAAGTAACAAGTGAATTCCAGCTATAAATTTAACTGATAATTCTTGTTTACTGACATAATGGCTCAGCATCACAGATTTCTATTTACTACTAGATAGCCTGGTGCTTTTGTTTTCCCTTTCTAAATCTGAAGCTAGCAATGCAGTGAAGCTACTGTCATTGGTTGATGTGAACTACTCTCATTGGCTACTGTGA
>AYEL01047306.1:0-44180 GCA_000484575.1 Olivierus martensii
AAGTCACAAAATGTTCTTTAACTAAAGATACAATGACTTGGAGTGATTTGTGAATAAAAGTGTCAGAGTAAATAAGGGCGCTAGACTTGGCTCTCATGATATCTCACAACTTTTTACGGATAAAGAGGCACGAAACTTGGCTACATTTTTTACATGAAATGTTTTTTGATGGGATAATTTATTTTTCGAAGCGACAAAAAGAGCGACATCGGGCGAGGCTGCGCGGACGCATCATAATTTTGTCTATTGGTTTGTTTTCTGTCGCTCGTAGTATTACATAGCCTTATACTGATTCATGCGAGTTTTTTATTCATTGAAAGGAATATTTTAAAAATATTCCTTTCAATGAGTGCTCTTAATTTTTAAAGCTTTAAAAATTAAGAGCATTCTTTTCATTTAAATTAATGATTCTTTAATACTTGTATACATCCCTAAGGTTTTCTCCAATCGCTATAATGTTCATCTTTATCGGAAAGATCATAGGAACAAAGCACGTGATGATGATTGTGAATCAACTAGGATTTTTCGTATTGATTCAATTACTAGGATTGTTTATTCACTCGATGCTTATTCTACCTCTTCTATATTTTATCTTCATTAGAAAGTTACCTTTTAAATTCATGAAAGGTATGACAGATGCAGTCATAACGGCACTAATTACTTCATCTAGGTAAGTATTTAGATAAAAAATGATTTCGATTAATCGCAAATTTGATATTTTACGCGAATTTTTATGTTCGTGATAGCTCTGCCACACTTCCCATTACCATTAATTGCTTGAAGAATAAAATCGGACTGGATGCTAGAGTTTGTAAATTTTGTTTGCCTATCGGAGCCACTATGAACATGGACGGTTTGGCTCTTTCACAAGCAATAGCGGGATTATTTATCGCGCAAATCAGAAACATCGACATCAACATGGGAAGCATCATCTCTGTCATGTGAGTTTTTTTAAATTTTTAAAAAATTCCAAAAGGTATTTTATTCATTTAACATTAAATTTTAGTATCTTGTCTGCTGCCTCGAGTATAGCGGCAGCTGGGATTCCTAACTCAGGAATGATTACTTTGGTGATGGTATTGAATGCTCTAGGTTTGCCAGGTGAAGATATTGCTATTGTTTTTGTCGTCGATTGGTTCTTGTATGTATATATTTATTGTTATATAAACTAATGAAAATTTTTCTCTTCCAAGACAGTAATTCTTGCCTAATTAGTCTATTGCATAAATTACTTTTCTATCACTATTAATAATTTTTATGTTTTTGTTTATCCATACCAGAGACAGATTTCAGACAGTTGTTAATGTATTGGGAGATGCTTACGGTTCAGTCATAGTTGCACAATTGAGCAAAAAAGATCTAGTAGACAATGAAAATGCATCAATACCAGAAGACAAGGTTGAAGAAATATTTTCTGACGATCAACAAAAACCTGCATTGACAGAAGCCGATATAGAAAATCCTATGTTGACAAAAACAAATGAACAAAATCTTGCTTGGATAGAAACTGATGAAGAAAATCCTGTGGAGGCAGAATCTGATAAAGAAAATCTTGAGGAGGCAGAAATTATTAAAGAAAATCCCGAGGAAGCAGAAATTAATGAAGACATAGGAAATATAGTAAATATAAAATCAAATGAAAATATTGATTCTCCCTAAATATTCAGGAAAGAATTTTTATAAAAAACTTAATTTCTGAATTATATAATGCATGGCTTCTCTGTATAAATGCGTCTTGCATTCGATACAGATACAATGATTTTTCTATATGATATTGTAATAAAAAATATTTATTTTATGAAAACATAAATTGTTCATGATATTAACAAAATATTTTTTAATTAAAAATAACTTTATTTTATAGAGGTAATAGGCTATATCATTTTGGAAATTATATTTGTAATTAATAGAATGAAAAATGCTCCGTCAGAATAAAAAAGCGAATATGAATTTAGAGAAATCACTGATGAAAAATAGGAGGAAAAGAGAGTCTTATTGTTTAAATTTTCGAAATTTTAAAAATAGATCTCAAAAATTAAAAAAATTATGCAAAATAATTTGATCCTGAAGATTTTTAAAAGTTTAGGTAAGACGTCCTTTTACGATTAAGCAAATTGAAAAGCATTCACGTCCATAATTATAATTAAACGCTTTCTCATTAAAATGAAGTTTGATCATTTAAGAATTGATAATAATTTACTCATTCAACTTTTAATTAATAATAAACTATAGTAAAGTATATGCCAAGAACTAACGCTTAGGAAATTTCAAATAATGGCTATATTGTTCAATAGCATGCTATTTGCCAGTATATAAGCTGTCTCGCTCAATTCTACATAGAAGTATGAAAAATTTCCGACCAGCGTAGTTCACCAGAATTCTATATTCGCATTAAACCTATTAAAAAAGTATGAGCGCTGAATATAAATTGCTCTACTTAAAACTTTCCAAAATTTTCAATGTAAAAATAATTTGCATGAATTTAAATTTTTTTAAGGCACAACCTAAAAATTTCGAAGAATAACATATTAAGTAATGAAAAAATGAGAGGACAAGAAAATTTCATTTATTTTTTTATTTAAAAAAATAAAAAAATAATAAATGGAATTTTTACTATTATTATTTTTTAATAAATTTATTTTTTCATTTAAAATTCATATTCACTTTATTATTAATTTGAAAATGGGTATTTGCATCAATTCCAAGGTATAAATTTTCTATGGCATTTTTTGTAAAAATTGGTTAATTCAGCAAATTATTATATCAATAGTAATGTCTATTATATAAGATAATTATTAGAAAAAAAATTGTCAGAAATTAAATAGAATTTAATTTAAATATTAAATAATTTTGCAATCAGTCAGCAAACAATTTTTTATATGAAATTTTAATTGTTAATAAGACAATATTAATTAAAGCCAAGGAAATAAAATTTGAAACAAAAAATTACTATTTTAAAAGATGAGAAATTATATATTGTAATACATAATAAATAATAAAAATGCCATATAGATTGGTATTTAGAGAGATTTTGTTTTCTATTTTTCAATGTATTAAAAACTTTTGAAGCTTATAATCACTACCTGCTTTCCAGAAAATCACAAAGCCAAAATAATTAATTATTTAGTATATCTCCAATTAATGCATTAATCATAATACTGTGTCTTGAAAAATACCGTTACATAAATGAATAAAAAATTGGGTTATAAGTCTGTTTCTACAGAAAATATTAAATTTATTGCACCGTTCAAAAACGAATTTGCATATTCTAAATTTATCTATATTTTTTAGATAAAAACATTTTATTTTAAAAAGTATACATTAATTAGTTTCATTTGGATAGGTACATAAATAACTAAGATATTAGAATATGCTCCACTGAAAGCTCTTAAATTATTTGGGAAACCTTTACATTCAACAAAATATTGTGATGCACATTTCATGAATTGGACTCAATTTTCTTTAATGAAATATTGAAAGATATCATTATAATACAATAGTTCATTGCAACTGCTGACTCTAAGAGGATGATAGAACTGCACACATTACAAATTCCACAATGAATCTCCTGTACAAATTTTTTGATGACCATTCTATTTTTTCAATTTTTATGGCCATTTTAATTTGACCAGTTTTTTATCTGTGAAACACACTTAAAAATAAAGTTTACAAAACTGACCCACATACATTTGAAGAAATACAGCAAAACACACACAATGCATTCCTGAAACTGATGAAAATGCTTTCCATCAAATTACAGATAGTTCTCGTCATACATCATCATAAGTTGGAACAGTTAGAAGTCATAAATACCTTAAATTTATAGATTTCTCATGCATAATGTTTATTAAGACACTATACATTATCTTAATAAATATAAAGAATACAAAACTACAAGAATCAGATATAAAAAATGACATTTTCCATATATTCTATCATTGAGTCAGGGATTCAAACTTGTTGAATTACATTGACCAATTGCAGAACTAATGGATTTTTATTACTGTCATAAATATGAGTGGTCTTAAGTTGAGGACAATAAAACAAAAATACAATAAAAAAAGTAAATGCATGTTTAGAAGAACACAGATATTTACAGTTTATATTGTGATTAAAATTAACAATTTTCTTATTTAATATATGAATTTATCAGATAATTTTCTTATTTTTGTTAGTTACAAATTTATGAAATTAGATAAATTTGTAACCTGTTTAATTAAATAAAATTTGTAATTGGACAAATTGGCTCACATTTTAAACTGGATAACCTTATATCATATTACACAGTTGAGTCTCTGTAGTCCAATATTTTGCCATTTTGACACTTCCAGTAGTCCAACACTCAGTGAACTGTTGCACCGCCCATGTAAAATTTTTGTCACTTGTTGATGTGCGAGAAAGAGAAACTGACACAAACAAATTGTCAGTTGCTATTTGTTCATTGTGCAGCCGTTATAGTCAGACTAATTTTTAAGTTCAGTACACCATTTACTGTAAAATAGTGTTTTTTACTGTATTAGTGTTTGTTATTTGTCTTTACATAATGTCACAAATCAGAAAAAGTGAAAAACGAAAACACAAGACATCAAACTGTGGTCGAAAAGGCAGAAATAATTAAGAAACTTTACTTGGGAGAAAAGTTTAGTGATTTGGTTTCGTTTTATGGTATAGGATGAGCCACCATTTATAACATAAAAAAAATATCAGGATAAAATTGAGGGGTTTGTGAAAGATTTGAACAGCAAGAGCAATGATAGGAAAGTCTTAATAAATTTTTAGTGTATTCATTTGTGTAATTTCATTTTTTTCATTGAACATCCAATAATCCAACAAATCTCTGAAATCTGACAAGCCCAGTCCCATAGGTGTTGGATTAGAGAGACTCTACTGTATTTCTAATAATATCTATGATTACAGCTATAATATGTGGTTAATATTCTATAATTATGAAATTATATGGCAAACATATTATCTACAACATTTTAAAATTTAAGTTTCAATTACTTAATTTTGATATTTTAATATTAATAATGATTGTAAATTATAATCAATATTAAAGAGTTTTAAAACAATAAGTTTTTATTTTTACAATGTCAAAAATATCATTTATTTAGTAATTACAACATTAAAAAAAAGAAAGAAAAATTGCTTTTATTCTAATAATAATAAAATTTGATTCATATACTAATTTCCAACTGATGATTGGGGTATATTTGAAATAATCTTTTGCCTTTCACATGGTTTTTGAATTTTCTTATCCATTTCATCTAAATGGCGATATCGTCTAATGTCAAGCATAACTTTATCTAATCTTGCAACTCTCTTCTGTGCACTGCTACTGCCTGCTATAAAAAACAAGTTAAATATATTACCAAAATTGTAAAGTAAACAGATAAAGTTATCAGCTTTATCATTAAATTTGTAATTTTCAAATCATAGAATTTTTAAAATCCCTAAATATAAATAAAAATGTTAATTATTTTTTATTAATTAATAGTTATATTATAGAACCATAATATTGTAAAACATAAAATAGGCATTCCTCTATAATGAAGTTCAGCATCTATCAAAACCAAACACTGCTTAATCGTAATTCTTAAAGCTATTAATCTAATAAAACAGAAATGAATTAATCAATATATCTTTAAACACTGAAGTCTAAATCTAAAGAGCTCATGATATTTTCAAAGTTGATATATGATTCATTGAATTTGGCATTAAGATTCTTGATGATACTGATTTGAATGACAAATGAACATCAACAACTAAAATGCATCAGCCCTTAACATTGGATAAGTTCACAATAACTTATCTATAATTCAAGAGGGAGCTTGTTCTCTTGAATATGAAACATCAATATTTAAATAAGTCTTCCTTAAATTGTCACTTGTTTGTAAATTTTTCATATTTTCTAAGTTTTCTTTAAATATATAACAAATGCATTTTTGGGATTAAAAAAATTTTCCATATTCCTAGGTAAAAATTTATTGTCTGGAATCAAAAATCCCAATTTAATACTGTGTTTAATGGAAATTTTAATTTGACTATTGTATCAATTAATATCACTGGTTTTGGAAATAATTACAACAAAATTTAGAGGATTATTTTATTTAAATATATATATTTTATACACAAAATTAAATAAATAAAAATATATAAACCATTAAATGCTTCTAGTATTTAGAATATTTTAGAAATGTCCAGACAATACCAAGTACCCTAATCAAAATCAAAATATTTGTTGTTACTGATTTAATTATGCAGTCAAATATCTTGAAGGATATATAGACAATAACAACCACTTCAGAGCCCACCACAAGCTTGCCAGTAACCATAATGGACTTAAATAGAAGATTGTAAGACACTATTTAACAAGCAGAATACCATCTTTCAACCTTCCTTATTGATTTATAACCATATTTAACAAAGAGTGTTGCTTCTTTATTTGTGTATAAAAATTTTAATTTGAAACAGGTTCTATGAAAAATAATTATCAAATAAAAATTTGGTAAATATATGATTATTTTAAATCTATTAGTGTGTCAGATAGAGTTTATTGTATTTCATTTTTGAATGTATTTTTGTGTTCTATTTATTTTATGGACTGAAAAATTTATTCATATTGCCAGACTTAAGAATTAAATTTTTTATTTGACTAACCTGGTGTTCTTCGAATTGGAGTTATTTTTTGAGTAGATCCATCAGACATTTCATCATCAAAGTCAAATTCATTGGGTTCACATCTAGAAATTATAATTAAATGTATTTTACATAAATTAATAAAAAAGATTATAAAATTACACACTATAATAAAAATACAATTCAAGAATTTCAATCAGTGTAATAATTTATTTTTCATTATATAACTGAAATATTTCAATTTGAAAATATATAAGGATATGCAATAAAACTTTATAAATGCTTTTGATATGTTTTTGTATAAACATCAAATTTTTGAATTGAATTAAATACAAGTGAAACTTAGCCAAAAATTTGAGTTTTTGAACTGAATTCAAGTCTTATTTATAAAATTTTAGGATGTAGATACAGTAGACTGTATGAATAATGGAGAACTGAAGATAGTTTTATTTGAAAAATGAATCTAAATGTAGACATTTTCAGAAAGCATTATTTAAATCAAGCATGTCAAACTCATTCTAATTCAAGGGCCATTTAATGAGCCTGTCAGATTGCTATGGGCCAAATCATATTTAAATTTTTTTAAATTACACTTTAGAATAAGGATTCAGAAATATAGATAGGATAATTAAAAACACTTGCAAAGTCGCGGATTAGAACGACTAGTAATAATTCTATTTATAAGCTAAACCTAACGGCTAGCGACTCTGCAAATTCCAGAGTTCTGCCTGAGCTCAGGTCTTTTTCTAAGTTCTAACTTAATACTAAGTAATTATAAAACAATCTAACAACAACGTAACGTCTAACTGACAAAACGAAACCAAATATCGGAACTTACAATAAAAGTACCTGTTAGCAGTAAAACGAACAAAAACAATGTTAGAACTTACACTAATAAATTGAATAAATTTGTTCTCAGCTAAGCAGTTATCAAACTGCTTAGCTGAGAATGGAACCCCTGAATTTAACGTGTGTCTGGAAAATTGATTTTTGGTGAACAAGTTCTTACTTTACAAGCAATTTCCAGCTCTGAATTGAATTCTCAGCTAAGCAGTTATCAAACTGCTTAGCTGAGAACGGAAAACGGAACGGAACGGAAAATTGATTTTTGGTGAACAAGTTCTTACTTTACAAGCAATTTCCAGCTCTGAATTGAGTTAGAAACCACCTGTAATGAAAAAAGCTCATTAAAAAAAATATGATTTAAATCCTATTGATTTTTGGAGGAATGTTAAAAATTTTAACAACAAGAGACTGATTCAGAAAATGAAATTCAGGAAAGAACTGATGCTGCATTTGTAACTATTCATGTCAGACCAGACTTGGCAGAAAGAATACATCAATTACTAATGTAGTATGCAAAAGGATGCATCCTTGTAGGTGGTGGACATTTTGAACACTTCTTGTGATTTTTAGAAAATAGTATTAGGAATGAAACACTTAATATACCCAAGCATTATGAGATTATATTGTATATGCAATAAGTCCCTAATTTATGTGGTTAATTTGTTCAAAAAATTTTCATTAAGTCCAATAATGTTTAAATTTAATATACAGTATAGAAATGGGCACATTAGCAAATGGAATGGTCAAATAAATTTTACCATTGTGCTTAAAGTATGATCCTAAATTTGAAGGCCATAAGTGTTATTTTTGTAAATTGTTTAATGAATTTTTCATTTGCATTTTATGGCAATTCAACAAAAATAAAGCAATTTATGCATTTGCATATCTCTGAAACTCTTAAATCAGGGACCTATTGTATATATAACTAATCAAATTCAATTACAAAATAATTCAGTTCCATCAAACTAGCAAGAACTACTGTAAAGAATAATCAGAGAATATTAAAAAATACTACTAACTGGAATTACCAAATTTTAAATGAAAATTACTGCAAAAAACTATGAAAAACAATTCAATATAAAACAAAAAATTTGGATGCAGTTCTTTTAATATGAAAGTATATTAAAAATCCTAAACTGCATTTTTTTTATATTGTTAGCTGTAATATTTTGTATAGAAATCTATATATTTTGTACAATTTTTGCATACCGCTTTGTTTCAACAATTTATAGGTTTGCCACTATTAGGTCAAAAAATATTATGGAAACCCAGGGCCACCAAGAGAAATTTTCGAGCACGTGACAAGTCTGTCTTCTGGAACGCACTGAAAAAGTGCATCATTTTTTTCAACGATGCACTTTTTTCCTATATTGAAAGCTGTAGAGAATGTTTATTAAATATAGGGTATATAAAATATCCTATTAATCTAAAAAATTTACAATATTTAATAGCATAAAACACTAAGAAATTTCCAAGTTTTAATGAAATAAAAATTAATTATAATTATTTTACTATTGTTCTTTTACTGAACATACACTGACGGGAAAAAAAATCAGTTAGTGGCGATTGCATACTAAAATCTTTTGCCCATTATAGTCCTTAAAATGATTTACGATATATATATATATATTATATATACATACTTGATCTCTATACTCAGTGGTGTGGATAGAGGAGACCAGAGGAGACAATCCCAGATGGCATTTTTGGTATTAAAAATTTTTTTTATAATTTTTGTATTTTAATTTATAAATAAAAGAAATAAAATTATCTTCTCTTAAGAAACATTTTCAATTAGTAGTTTTCACTCTAGCAGGCAGAATGGGAGCTGATAACATTGGCAAAACAATAACCTCTTTTCTTTCTGATATCAAAGAAAAGCTTTCATTAAAATATTTTTATAGGAGTAATTATATTTCAAACTATGTAAGCAGCAAGTAACATGAATCTTACTGGCAGACGACAGGAACTTTTGACAGTATCTCCACCATTTTTCTTCCCTTCCCTCCTTACTGTCTGTGTGATACAATCTCATTTCCAGATGGTCACCATTTTCTCTTAAATTGCTCAGAATTTGACAATCTTCATTTGAAATTAACCACCTTCTGCCTTCAGTTTGTCTACATTGGCTATGTGAAACCTTGGCTCTTGATCTACAAATAACTCTTCATAGATCTGCTGGACTTCCTGCAAAGACTCTCACACTTTTTCTCACACTCAACCACAACTGTTTATAAGAAAATTGCTTACAAACAGTTGTGGCTCTAACTCTCCTGACATGGCATGTAAGCATCAAATATGATCGTTATTTTGTTTTTAATTTATTTTGTTCTTATTTCATCTTTCTCTGCCACATTTCAGCTCCTTATCACTGGGATTGGGAAATTGTTCTTATTTCATGCATTGGGCCACAATATTCTGTTCTTAGTAGCATTTTTTGTTGGATATTTAAATTTCTTTTTATTCCATTATGTTTACATTATATTATTTTTGTTTTCTATTCTGGATTATTATCCAGATATTTTGGTGCCCAGTAGAATGCTCTGGATTCCCCATACTCTAATATCCCCATCTCTCATCTTCTTTTTCTTTCCCCATCCCTCCTCATCTGTTCTTATTCTAACTAACATCATCCCAATTATCTTCTACCCTAATTCTTCACTTTCCTGTAATACTAACAGACTGCAACCTATAAATATAAATTTCTTTTGTTAAATTGAGTTGAAGTGAATTATATCTTAGATAATCAGTAATCAAAATTAGAATCAAATTAAAATTATAAATACTGTAATAATTTTTTACTTCAAATAAACAAATTTATTGTTTCCATTTCAATAATAATAGAACATTTAAATATATGCACATATGAAAATTATTTATTTTTTAAAATTAAATGTATATTGTTCACAATTTCTAATTTTTTTTTGTATTTTGTGGATTATCTGGAAAAATTAATTTCTTGACTATCCCAATTAAACATGAATATACTGTATTTATTTGACATACAAGCAATTCCCATCTTACATAAGTGAGTCATTCCACAAAATCTTATGTAAGCTAAAACATACATATGTCAGAGCATACCCTATGTAGTACTAAAATAGTATCCTATATTTTGTCACAAAAACATAACATTAAAACTAATTTTATTAAAGAATAAGCATGTAAGTCATCTGGTAAACAATTGCTTTACCATCTAAGAGGAGCTAGATTCAATTCCAAATCCCATACGTTCAGCTTTTCAGGAAAGGTCCAGGTTTAGATCTGGATTGTTAATTAAAAACTAATCTAATAAATCCATAAAATACATGTACATAGGATAAATGATGAAATTAGGAGAAAAATGTTTGTATCTCTTCATTATAATTTTATTTGCTATGATCAATATATTTTTGTTTTTAATCAGAATCATTATGTAAATACAGATCTATGTAAGTTGAGAATTGCATATATTAAAATTTCATAAATTTTTTTGTTATAAAAATTACATTTATTTATTTCTTTAGATGGTTTGGTTTCGAGAAAATTGGTATGAAGAAGTACTGAGACAATTGAAACAGGGCTTGGCAAAATGCTATGCAGTTGCTTTTGAAAACAGGGGAGCAGTATCAGAAGCACCAGTAACATTACATACTCTAAATTTTGTGAAAAAATTGGTTTCAACATTTGGAGTTGGTATCGAAAATGTTTCTAGTGTCACAACAACTTTTTCTAGTGCAGCATCTGAATCTCTTGCTCGACGAGCTCAAGCAACAGCACAAGATCCAGTTTTTCAAAAAATGAAAGGACAGTTTACAGCTGATTTTGATTTTAGGTAAAATAAAAATAATTCTTATAAATTTAATAAATATACTGTGATTATATATTAATCATTTGGAATTAAGTATGATAAGCTTGTTAGTTAGGATTCTATGTAATTAAAAATTTGCAGTTTTATAAATATTATCTACTAATATGCATTAGTTCTTCTGATAATATCAAAAAAATCTCTAAATGAAAAAATATGCAAAAATGAAAGTGGGGAAAATTAATTTTTTCTCTTTTAAAAAATATATGATTTGACAAAATGCTTCTCAAGCATATAATAATGTGATTATTGTTTTTAACTCTAGCACTTTTCCTATATACAAAGAGTGAGAAGTAAAGGATATCAACAAATTTTTTCTGAAAAGTTAAAGAAATAGAAATTCACAATGTACATCCTGTTGTAATCTTTTTGTGTTCCTTTATCTATATATATAACATCAATATTAAGAGATCATTCTCAATTCTTCTTAAATTTAAGTGACGATTTTATGTAGATTTGGAAAATACTTAATCCTTAAGATATATTTCTTATGCTGGGGTCTGCAGAATTACTGCCAGAGAATCTTTAAATAATGCTAAGATATAAGAATACAGTTTTCTATCATTGAGCCAAGCATTGTGCAACTGATTTCAAAGAAATATCTCTTCACACAAGAGTTCATTGTAAGGAATAAAATATTTTTATAATGCAAATGATTAAATATACTTTTTTCATATGACTTTTTTTATGTATAAAATTCATAAAAAGGGTGATCTAAAAAATTTAGAGAAAAAAGTCCTCAGACTATTAATGTTTATCAACCACTAATTTAAGAATTAGAAAAAAAATTTTTTAATTTAATTTTTTTTAGAAAATGGCACTCTGTTTTATATAAGACAGACATTCCTTGAAACATTATATAAGCTTACTTTACACAATTATTTTGAAAAATTAAAATCTGTTATATGTGATATATGTTGTCTGAGGCAGAAGACTAGTAATAAATATCATATGATGCATATATAATTTACATCATATTACAATAATAGTTAAGACATATGATAACTTTATTATTTACAGTAAAAATAGCTATTGCTATTATACAGGGGATTCCTAATTTATAATGATTTTCAATTATAAAAGTGATCCTTTATCATGAAAATTCATACTTACAACGGTTACTGTTGATACTGCAATAATAATTGGTACTGGTTACTGCAATAATAATTGCCAACTGATAATATGTTGACAAGTGGAAGTGTGCTGTACTGTTACTGAGATAGTTGTATTTAGTTCCAGATGCTATATTTACAGATTTTTTCAGGAGAGGTTCAGGTCTGGCCCATTCAAGACCATCCTTTCCCTGTCTGCTGACACTACAAATATGTAATACAAGTGTCCCTCCTATAACATGACTTCCTACAACACTGTTTCGCTCTAACATAATTTTAAATTTGCAGAAACCCTCATATAACACAGTACTTCTACAACACTGTTTTTATTTAACATATTTAGAAAATTGTTTACTTTCCTATAACACAAAATATTTTTATTAACTTTTGTAAATCCATACTAAGGACACAATATAAACATAAAAAGCAATCATTGGGAAATACTTTGCTAAAATTAGTCATAAATGCTATTTTGCGAGTTTGTCATGAGATGGACGATATGCAGTCTATTTTTTATTTCAATTTGAAATTGAATTAACTGGCAACCATTGAGTATTTTATGTTCCAAACATTCAGTTCTTGGATAAAAAATAAGCTTTTATTCTTCAATAGAGGAATGTGGAAGAGAAGAAAAACTTTTTATTCATAAATTTTTTTGGGGTATATGTTAAGAAATGAATGATTTGTAGCAGGTTAGATTAGAGATTTTGTAAATAGGGCAGAAGATAACAAACTTTAAGTGCAGGAAAAAGTTCAGAAAGTGAAGTTGATATTGCTAAAGATAAAAAAAAAAATATTCTTATTTTAACCAAACAATGTTAAGGAAAATATAATTATTAAAATGAATGTTATATAGCCTATATACTTTTTCTTTCCTTTTGTTTTGTTTGTATATCATTTTTTAGTCTACAATATATATTTTTTCTTTCTTTATGTTTCGTATTATTAAATTTCTTATGTGGAATTAAAGAAAGTTATTTGTTTTTAATTGATTGTGGATCTTAACTCTCCTTTTTGTATTGGCTCTAGATCTCATATAACATGGTTTCACACAATACAGTGTTTTTCAGGAACTTATATGAGAGATACCTGTATATAACAAAAATATATAAATATGAAATCACCTTTTTATCATTAAGCCAAACACTACACCTGTAGTAAGATCTACAGTTGTATTAGTTCACCTGTAGGTCTTATTATACTATTACCTATTATATTAGTTCTGGGAATTAATATAATAGGTAATAGTGCTTAATATTCATTAAACACATTGCCTATGTTAAGCATTGGAACATCCCCTGCTTAAAATCGATTAAGATGGAAAGCAGGATATATTAGAAAAAATGGTAATTTTGTATTGTATATCAAAAATTATAATGATAATTTTTCAAATATTAATTATTGATTTATTATAATATTAATTTTTATATTAATATTTTTGAAATAAAGTCAAATTATAAAATATAAAAATTAATTTAGCATAATTATTGCATTATCATAATTTAAATTTGTGGAGAATTGTGAGCTATCTTGTGTGAAAATAACTATTAAACAAATAATCAAACACATTATGTGACACGTCAAGACCCGACAGTTGGGCCCTTTTCGATGCTGAGCCCGTGACAAAAGTCTCGGATGTCACCCCCTCTCGGCGGTGCTGTGGAAACCCATTTTTTGAATAATCTTCAAATGTTTAATTTATTGATTAAAAATTTGTTACAGTTTATCTTAAACAGGCATTATGAAGAATGGACCAAGGATAAATGTGCATATGAATCCATGCCAGACTATAACTTTACACAAATGCAGTGTAAACTGCTGAAAAACATGAAGGTTTTTCCGTGTCCCAAATACTACAAATATGGTGTTCACAGTTCCACTGAAATGAGAATGTGCCTTATTGTTTCCACAAGATCTTCTATGGCCAAGACTCATCCATTTGCATTCTGGCAAGGCAGATCAATGCAAAGGTCAGTCAGATTTTTCTGTTGGTGGCAAACAACTAGTGGTTGTGGCAGATCTTATATGGATAACAATGCACCACCTTTCTCAGTACCTTCCACACTGTACAATAGGAAAATCAAACTGCTGTGACATTGCATATGTATTACTGGTACTACAATATTATTCATTGCTTATTCAACAACGGCTGTGACAACATAACTTGTGAAATGATTGGTTTGCATCCTTGACTGGGTTTAACTCTTAGACATTATATTTCCTCAAATCAAGTGACCATTTCTTCTGAGTGATCACTTGATTTGAGTCAATGGTCCTCAATTTAATCTCTTAGGCTGGCCACAAACTAGTCGATATTGTAGCAATCTGATCGCATTTGATGTCGTACCAAAATCGTACATACAACTTGTCATTGTCGATGTCGCTGCATACTTGTTGCAGCGACATCGACACCTCTGATAAAAAGAGGCAGAGAGAGCAATATCCCGAACATCAAACATGTTTGATATTTAGTGCGATGGGACATGAGCAATGAAAACTTTGGAAAGTTGAGCATGTATATTTGAATATCATTGTTCAGTATACGTGCTTTTGGATTAAGTTGAAGTTGAAATTATGGAAAGTATTGATATAAGTTCAATTTATTGGACTATTGAAGATTAAAGTTTTCTTTTAGATTTTCAGAGGTAAATAACAGTTATTTTAATTATTTATTTAAATAGCAAACCTCAGATTAGACATTTATACAGATACTGTATTTCTTCTAGATCACAAGCTATTGGGATTGAAGAATCCAGAATATTTTAATAGAAATACTCTATTAAATTTAATTGAATATGTCGCCATTACACGATGGGTAAACAAGTGTTCAAGAAATGTTGACTGGCTGTGAAAACAATATCGTGTGTGACATCAATTTAAAACTTCGCCAGGATCGCAGCTAGAGATGTCTTATGAAATAGTCATGTGGCTAGAGAAATTGCATCTGACATCAGATCGCAGTCGATCCCATTGACTAGTTTGCAGCTGGCCTTACAATGACAAAATTCGCAAAGTGCAGCTGAAACAATGCCGTTGTTTTTATAAAAACATCTTCACAAAAAATGCATATTCTGGCAAGCTGATGATCATTGTAGTTGTTAAGAATGACATTCAGCAGTTGTGACCACTTTTATACCCAGAACGTGATTGATATATATGTACTTACAAAGATAAAACTACTTTTTTACTGCCACTCACCAAAATGCATAGTGATGACTTTTTTTTTTTTTACAGAAATGTTTTCCATCTGTTTTGAATCATAACCAAATTTGATTGCATTTTGACTGCTAAATATTTCTTCAGATAGTGTTAAATAGGGTTATTTTATTATGATCACTTAGTATACTATAAATTGTTTTATCACTGGTTAACTTTACAAAATGCTTTGCTTTAATTTTTCAGTTTTCCAGATTTTTAAAAAATATCTGGTCACACAGATCTGATGAAAATGTCCTAGGGTCATAATTTGGCCATGTTTATTATAAAAGATTATTGATAACAAGAAATGGATTAATGGTAAAAGTATATTACCTCATTTTATTACTTATCATTCCTAAATAGTCTTGTCTTCTTTAGATCAATCTACATGAAGCATACATATTAGCATGGAAAAATAATCCTTTAAGAATTATGCTGAATATGGGGATTTCAGTATCCAGAAGCAAATAACTAAGTAGTTTTATTCATAGCACCTAATGTAACAACTGGCAGTATTATCTTTCATAGCACAAACTGTTTATCAATTGGTATGTATCAACATTTTAAAATTAAAATAATAAAAACAACAGTATCATTAATGTATTGCTTTCCTGAAATTTATAACACATCAAAATATGATGCATGAGATTATCATTTTGTCATTAAAGACCAAAATAAAATCCAAAACAAGCAGAAACAGTAAAAACTTCATTTATTAACAAAAATACAATTCTGAAGTACTTTTGATCCAAAAGAGTCCATCTGCAATAAATCTACTTGGTTACAAAAAGAATTACTTACAATACAAGTTTAGAATAGATTTTAAAAATTTACAATTCAATCAAGCAAAGAAAAAATTCAAGCAAAAATTTGCAATCAAATACTTATTATATTTATACTTATCTTGTCATTATTTTAATAACACAACTGAAATTCATATATAATTCCTAGTCAAAGAAGTTCATACAATTCTCATTTCTCCCAGTCAATATCTTTGAAATATTGAATTTTTTCAATGTTTTTAAATTCTAAATTTTAAGATAATTTTGTATATAATTTTTATCGGAATTACTTTTTAAAATTATGAATAAATTTAAACTCAATAGCTAAGAAATATTTTATAATTTTTAAACAAAAAATAAAGTTAAAATGATTTGTATGTTTATTTGGCACATTAAATTTGAAGATCACTTGGAATTTAGTAATTTGGAAATTCATAATCAAATAATAAGAAACAGGCTAAACTGATGATTATCATCATAAAATAAAATATATTACAGGTTTGAACTAATAATTTATTTTAATATTTTTGGAATCTGTTAAGATGAACAGATAAAATAGTAATAAATAACTGAAATCTGCACTTTTCATTTAAACTTATTATGTATGACACTTTTCCTCCAAAGTGAGAGTGGGTAAGATATACAAACTTTTCTTTAATATCAAAGTCATAGGAAAATAATATACACTAATAAATAGAACATTTTATTTAAAAGAAAAATTGTCATATATATCAAGCTATTGTGTCTAAATTAATTACTTAATTTTTTTTATAAAATATAAGGATATAAATTATGCTTATTAAATATACTTACAGTATGATTGATACCACATGCAATATCAATTATTTGTACGTCATCTACTAAAGTTATATGCCCATCTCGACTTTTCTCTACAAATACACCAATTCTTCGTGGAACTAATTCACACTGATAAGAAAGTTTGTTGCTTGTCACAAAATAACGACCATCTGAGTTGTGACCTATTAGATATTTTCCATACTTTAAATCTACTCAAATGTTAAAAAAATTATATATATATATTTATATATAATAAAGTCAAATTTACATAAATTGAAGGGATCTATCATATCTTAATATAAAACACTTTAATTTTTTGTATTGTCTCTTTCATATAGTGTTCCTGGTGCAATGAAATTGCATAATCTTATTAATAAACTGAAAAAATGGATTAAAATTTTAGAAGCCAAAACAAAATTACTACCAAAGTAAGTATAACAAATTATTATTTTTAATTTCATTAAAATTCAAGCATTTAATTAATGAATTAATTAAATGCTTTAATTAATTATAAAATTAACCTTTCACTTTTTGAATTTTGAAATTTTTGTTTTTGCACTTATTTACATCTTTCACATTTTTAATATTTTTAGTTTGTACTTTCACTCTTTAGACTGCCAAGTCAAAACAAAATTGGGGTCTAATTTCATACTAAATTTCTATTAAATTTTGAAATTTTTTCTTTTATTATTCATTACTTGATGTTTAGAGCTAATTATCAAATTGAATACCATTTGTAGCTATCAAAAAGTAGAGAAAATCAGAAATAATATCTCCCTAAAAATGATAAGCCTGAAATTCCCAAACATTGCCAGGTACACTGGCAAATATTTAATATAATTTGAAATAAGTAAAATATTGCAAAAGCTAAATAAATCAAAGTAGTGGTATACTTGTGTATAAGCTGATCCCCAACTTCAGAGTTTAAAAATCAAAAAAATTTAAAATTCGTTCATAAGCCGACTTCCAACTTTCAAGTATTAAAATAATATAACATTCATTGAAATAAATAGATGATTTCTTTTATAATTTTAAAAATTTTCCAAATCCAGTTCACTCTTGGAATAAATAAGGTCACTTAAATGAAATTTCAGACTTATAGCAATGAAACATCATGATGCAATTCTAAGAGAAAGTTGGATAAAGTACAGGATGCAATCACATCATGTTGCATTTCTCTACAATATAATTTTATTGAAGTGTTTGTTTGGAAGAAAACATCAAAGAAATATTAAAATTATCTAGTCATTTATGAATATTAACAAAAATATTTAGCAATTTTTAAACAATAAAAATCAGAATTAAAACATGCAATGAAAATTTTGTTGTGACCAGCAAAAGTGGAAAGCCAATCAATGTGCATGATCACCAGGAGGATAACTCTGATATCCAAAACCAGCTATAAAATAATCATTCATATTTTCTAAATGATCAAAAGTATTAGAAAATGCACAAATTATCAGTACATAGATCACTACATTTCCATTTAAAATTAACTAATAATACGTTCAATAGTGATTGTCACGTTTATTCACTAAAAAAGAATGGTCTATACATTTTCAATCTTATTTGTGAAGCACTCAATAAATTAATATTTTCTGAATACATTTAAATATGAACAATGACCACATTCACATATTTTTAATAATAAAATTGAGAATAAATAGGTATTTTTACAAATAAATATGGCAGATTGTGCTGCTAACATAGGACACACTAAAAGTGCAGCACATCTGATTTATGTATATTTTCAATAATAATTTATTATTATCTGATATTTAAATACTTAAAAATTATTAAATTATGTACAGTCATATGTCCATATATTTTTAGCAAAAAAATCGAAATAATTGGTAAGATGAAGATTTTTGTTAGGAATGAATATAAATGGATTGTGCAAATGTGTGACAATAACAAATGCAACTGAGCCAGAAAATCAAACAAACTTACAAAATATTTTCTAATTTTTGATAACCCATTTATAAGCTGGCCTGTCCAAAAATTTTTTTATAAATTTCTTAACTTATACATGAATATATATATATTATATTTAATAATTTGTGTTATTTTATTATTATATATGTTCTGGATTTTAGAATAGAATCTAAAAAATAAACATTCAAATAAATATTTTCTCAAGAATTAAAAAAGAAGTGCATTGTACAGTTAAAATGAATTTAATATAAATATTTAATTATTGTTTTATAGATCTTTTCTGATTGAAGAAAAATGTAGATTTCTAAGTAATTTTTCTCAACAAACGGCTGATGTTGAAGTTCCAGGAGAATTTCTTTTACCAAAAGTAAGTATTGGATTATATTTTAATATTAATGTCCTATTTTTTAAGTATACTATAGTCTGTATACTAAGAGTTTTCCCTTCATTTTCAACAAATGTGAAGGAGTACTTATCAAATAATCATTGCAACCCTTCCATTGCTGGCATAAGTTTGTTATTTGTTTTGATACTATTATTTTTGGTTATGATGGAGATTAGTTCAAGTGTAAGATATGGATAATAAATAACATACTCAATTATTGTATTTATCCTAATTTCAAAATATTGTAACACTTAAGTAATTTTACATTTGGTAATTAAAAATTCTTTTTAATAACCAACTGTGTAAAGAGCTTAAATGTTACAATATTATGGATATTATATATAATCAGTTCATCATCAAAGAAGAGAGGTTATTTACTATGTTCATCAATTAAAAAAAAATGAATAGTTTAAACAATGGCGCATTTTTTTTCAGTCAAAAATTGTTAGATATGTATTAGTGAATCTATTGTTGTAAGTAAGAAAATTCTGTATGCAGTATTATAAAAGAAGACCAACTGTTTGATACAGCTATAAGAAGAAAATGATAATTTTAAATCATAATTCTGATATTCAGTAATTCATCTGATAATGAAAGCTCTTCATTAATTAACATAAAATGATTCTTTTTGGAATAATAATAATTTAGTTAACAATCCTTTTCAGAACTATTGCTTTTTCCCAAAAGAGTTTCCATATCACTTAATATTAAAAAAATATGAAACTATTTATATATACAATATAATACATAAATAAAATTAATGAAAATGATTAAATGAAAATAAATTATTATTTTAATAAAATAAATGAAATAAATATTTAAGAAAAAAAATCAGTTATTAGATTTAAAAAATATATATTTTTACTACATTTTAAACATTTAAAGTAACTGATTTACTGTTAATTGCCACTATGCATTGTTAATAGGAAGAACTAAGTGATATTTCTGAAATGTTATGACATCATGCAATGATTTTTCTAGAGGAAAACTCTTAATATAGACTATGATAAGACTATGATGGTAACTTTTTTTAACTGCAGGTATTTGAATAAACTTGAAAAGCAGAATGAGTTAGAAAAATATTAAACATTCTAATACAATTAGAAAATTGTATTAATCCTCACACACCATGGTATTTATAGAACATGGTTACATTCTAGCCTTGTTTATAATTTGTAGTAAACCTTAATTCACACGATTTCATACTATAGAAATATTATTAATAAAGAGAATTAAAAGATAAACAATCAAAACTGAAATGCACAAAGGAAATTTTCTTAAAACTGACAGGAATGGAAGATCAATTAATAAGTGAACTCACCAGAGATGCAAAATAGTAAAAGTCAAATCAGTTGTTCAGACCAAGTGATTCTAATCAAAAACATTTCTTTAATCTGTTCACTGCCACTTTGAACTAAAGTTCCAAAATATGTAGGTCGCTTATTCTGCTGCTTTGAACTATAGTTCTTTCTTGTTGTAACATTTTTATTTTTGCGATATTTTTTAATTGTTTATAGTTTAATACAGTCTAATCCGATTACTGCCTCTTGTTCTTAAAACTATTTATTTCCTAATTTTAACAAAAAAATTTTTTCCAATACATTTAATTTTTTTATATTTATTATTTAATCAATACAGTCTATGAAAATGAATTTTTTAATAAATATATTTATAAAAAATTTCTATTATATATAAATATTCAGGTATGGAATAGAAACTATTAAAAGCAATTAAATAAAAATTTATTTGATAAATGAAGGCTTTTTACAGAGAATGTATTTTGATTATCTTTGGAGTAAATAAATAAAATAACGAAAATTAATTTATTAAAAAATAAAATAATTGAGTAATATTATTAATAAAAATCAATAACATTGCATAAAAACTCAAATAAATAAAGCATTTATATTTATTCAGATGTCCATTAGGCTTAACATATATCTGTTTAGCATTCTTGTATCAGTCAAGTGATTAGGGCATGTCTGTCAACAGATTAATAGTAATACTGTTTTTTCTGCCTAGTGCTAGATTATTTTGGCTTTTACTATTAAAAACAGGGCTGGGGAGCTGGCTTGAAATAGGTTAGGCTCCGGCACCGGCTCCAGAGCTATAATATATTCCAGCTTTGGCTCCAGTGTCATTGTTAGTTTTAACTCTGGCTCCATCACTATAAAAGTTTTTTGGTATGTTTGCTACCATGAAACATCGCTTACCTTACTATCCCAACATCATTTACCTTTTAAATTGATATATTTGTGTTTGTATTATAATAATTTATTTTATATGTATATATTTAAAGTTTCAACAAAATATTCATTTTGGCAAATGGCATTAATATATCGGTAATTAAAAATCAAAGATCATGTAATTTATCGATTTTTATCAAATTTTAAGTGCTGAAGTTGGGATAGGCTTATATATGGGTTGCTCACTTTTACTGATTTTCAAACTGTAAAGTCGGGGGATCGGCTTATATTCAAGTATATATGGTAGATGATTAGGAGCTGGAGCCAGCAGAAATTTTAATGGCTCCGGCTCTGGCTCCACTGAATATGATCAGCTTAGCTCTGTCTCCTCCAAAACTTCCTGGCTCCTTGGCTCAGACTCCAGCTCCAGCTCCCCAGCCCTGATTACAAATAGGCAGAATGTCTACATTCTTAGCAGAAATACAAATTCAATGTTTAAAATCAATTGCAAAATAATCACCCTATATTTTATAGGTGATCAAAACTATCAGAAATATATCTATTTTTCAATTAGAAATATTGAGAATCACTATATTTAATTTATTAAAATCATTGTCAGTGTTTCTATTTTAGCCACTGTTGGAGATATATATATATATATATAGTTAGTTTCTTTTATTTCCTTAAATACATATCTTGTGCAATCTGCATTCATTGTGAAACAATTACTTCTTAAATCATCTCCATCATTTGTATTGTCTGCCAGGATATCTTTTCTTTTGCCTTGGTTGCGAGTCTGTAATTCTCTCTGTTCATCAGTATATTTCGTTGTGTCTCTTAAATCATCTCCATCATTTGTATTGTCTGCCAGGATATCTTTTGCCTTGGTTGCGAGTCTGTAATTCTCTCTGTTCATCAGTATATTTCGTTGTGTGCCCTGTCCAATGCCACTTACTGTTTCTAACTGCTATCATTATATCTTCTCTTCTGGTTTGTTTCTTTATCCAGGTATTGGTTTGCAATCCCTTCTAATAAATTTTAATATATCTTATATAATTTTATATATCTTTCTATGCTACTTTAAGTTGTTGCTAGTTTTTGTTTCATATTTTTTGTAAAGGTCCATGTTTCACAGCTATATCATTACTGATAGTATGAATATGTTGAATTTCCTTTTGAGGCATATTTGTATTCTATTGTCCCTTAGGAAATTATTGTATTGCTTGTATGCATGCCATCCCAACTACATCTTATGTTGAATTTCTCTCATCTGTTCTCCTTGTGTTGTATTACTTGTCCTTGTCCTAAGTACTTGTATTCTTCCACTCTTTTAATTATTCAATCTTCTGTCATCACTATGTAAGGTCACACTTGTGAGCATATTATCTTATTTTTAAGATTAATATGTATTTTTTAATATTAATTATGCTAAATACATCTTTATGTTAATGAAAATTTATAAATTTAAATATATATTATGATAATTTGTGACACAAACAATTGTGCTATAAAATTACGTAACAATGTTCGATTTGAGTTTCATTTTCAATTGTAAATGAATGACCAATTATTATATGAAAGACAAGAAAATGAGATCATTTAAGAATTAATAACAACAAATAATGTAAAAAAAACTAATGAAATCAAATAATTTTATGAAGGAAACATGAATCTTATTAAAAGAATTTCAAAATTTTAAGACATATTGAAATAAGTAATCAGTACCATCATATAATGTAAACTCAAACAATGCAGAGAGAGAGTGGAAAACTTATTGACTTACAGATTACAATAACAAGAAGTCTGAGGTTCATGAGAAAGAAAGTTAAGAAAATAACTTGACAGTTGTTCATCATCAATTTTCTGATGATAGGAGAGGAATTGAATTTTCCAATCAGATAATTGTTTTGATTTGAAGCTCTCCATGTTTGTAATCGGAGTTGCTGGATTTTTGAAAAGAAGAATTTCGGAAAGTGTAGTTGAGAGTCTTGTGTGTGTGTGTGTGTATGTGTGTGTATGTGTGTGTATGTGTGTGTGTGTGTGTGTATGTGTGTGTGTGTGTGTGTGTGTGTGTGTGTGTGTGTGTGTATCTAGAGTCTATTTTCAAGTTTGTTTGCTTGCAGTAGTTGTAAAATACTGTATATGTATGTGTGTGTGTATGTATCTAGAGTCTATTTTCAAGTTTGTTTGCTTGCAGTAGTTGTAAAATACTGTATATGTTTAGTAAATGAATATGCACGTGTTATCTTTTTCCTACATATTTTAAGAGTAATATTGGACATATAAATAAGAATGAACTTAGAAATATATTTCTTGATTCTTTTATTTCTTTCTCTGAGTATGTTGAGTTGCAAGGTGGTTTTTTTTGGATTTAAAGTTTCATTAGCAAGTTAGGATAAATGGTATAGTATTCTTGATTTTGATTATCTGTATTTGTTAATTTTATAATACTGCAATTATAATAAATTTTTCATCAGATTCCTTGTCAATTACTGCATTTGTTTTGTCATTTAGTGTGTTTATTGTTAAATGTTTTTAATTAACTTTATGTACTCTTTGTTAAATACATATATTTTATAATATGTGTGGTTATCAGTTATTCTCTGTTCTGCATCATTGATAAGAACATCATATTCTAAATTCATAAATTTGGCCATCTGATAAGATAAAGTAACAAACCCGATCACAATCCTTACAACTATTTTATTGAGTTTGTTTCTGTGTTGAACATTACCTTTATCTTTTCATAGTTCATTTATAGTTTTATTTTCTCACTTTCTATCATGAGATCACTTAACATTTCCTATAATTCATCTTATGTTTGAATCGACAGCACTATTATCTCCAAATCTCAGGTAGTTGAGATATTTTCCATTGATGTGTATTTCTTTGTGTTCCCATCCATTTATTCATCAGAATATTTCTTCTTTGCAGTCTATGAACAATTTTGGTAAGATGCTATGTTTGTGTAATCGTATTATATTTATTACTTCCTCATGGATGATATGCAGTAGTTTGTGGTGCTGGTGGTCTGTTCCCTAGTTTCTTAATGCTGTTAATTTGCTCTTGTAGATACTGAGCCATATGCTTTCATAGTCTATAAAGTGAGATGCTATATTCTTTGCATTTTTCTTTCAGTTGTTTGTGACTACTTTGTATATTGTCCACAGTAGACTGATAAGCCTGTAATTTCTCAGATCCATTTGATCTCTGTTCCTTTGTATTGGCACTATGACTGCATTTTTACAGTTTCCCTCTTTGTTTGGCCTATCATAAGAGACAATTAAAACTTTCTCTCTTTATCTAGTATTCTGTCATACTTTTGTTAGGATATTTTTAACCTTTTCTCTTGTTATCATGTATTCTTCTTACTTTAACATTCATTTTTTTTACTAATTAAATCTATGAACACAGCTTTCAAAACAGATAAAATATACACAACAAATACTTAAAGAATATTAACTCAGTTATACCATAAACTTGAATTCATAATTAATAATTATTAAGTGTGGAATGTCTGACACGGCTTCTTTATGAGCCGTCTATAAATTGTTACCACCCAGTTCTCGATGTAAAGTATAATTGTTAAATGCGAAAGACATCAAACGTAAATGTAATGGACATTGACCAGCTGAGGTAACAGCTGACGCGGGTGAACAAGTGTACCCTGAGGGGAGGACGTTCGCCGACAAAAGTGACAGTAAGTGCAAGCGAAAGTGTGCATTTTGAGGGAGAGACATCGATGGATATAAAAATAACAATCAACACAGATGGACGTAGACATTCCGAGAATAAAAACCTCCTTAGTTAAAAGCAGCAATTAATGCAGATGGACAAATGTATCTCAAAAGAAATACTTTCACTATTACATGAAATAAAGTCATTGACAAGTTAAATTGCTGTCACAGGGCAGAACTTTAAAGTGGATGTCACGGAGGGAGAGGTTGTGAGATGGGACAGCATCCCATTGGCTGATGGAAAAGTAATGTATTGAAGGGTGCCTGGGTTTTCCCCGGGAAGAGGCCAAGTCAGGGTTGGATTACGTCATGGATAAACAGACCCTGGATAGTTTAAAAAGGGGATCTGAAGGACAGATAGACTGTTTGAGTCGCAATAGCCGAAAGGAGTGGTCATCCCTCAACCTGAGAGCTAGTTGAGTTGCTGAAGCATTCGACAAACTCCATACACCTTGTTAAGCGACATCGAAACCGATCGCTCAGCCAAACTTCTCCCAACCCATTGCCCATTCGACAAACTCCGTACACCTTGTTAAGCGACATCGAAACCGATCGCTCAGCCAAACTTCTCCCAACCCATTCCCAAGACGTGTCACCAATCTCCATCTAGAGTTAGTGTTCATCGTATTGACGACGTTCAGAAGAAAAGACTTGGGACAGAGACGATAAGACGGACTTCATCCTGTTTTTGATTTATCTTCTGTTTACAAATTGTCAAAGGTATTTATCCTCCTTGGGTGATTTTTTTTTTGTAATATTTAATTGTAAAGAACTCTCTCACATGTAATAAATACATTGTTTGATGTTAAAGGTGTTTGTCTGAGTCAGTTCTGTGGCGGCACACTTCGTTGTTCTCCCGTCCGGCCTATGCAAAGCCTGTAACCGCTCGGAGGCTAAAGCTAATTAGTCGTCAACCCGAATCTCGTTACGTAAGGTTGCCAGGTCTCACATAAGCAAGATATAAATATTGTATAATAATTAACCTGAATCTTTTGCTGTTACAAATTATGGTATATTATTTCTTGTTTAAAAATATCAAAAATAATATGAAGGAATGAAAAGTAAACAGATCTTATTTATATAATATATTTTTTTATATGAAGTATGTATGGATGCAAATAAAAATGAAAAATAATGTCAATTTTATTGATTTTTTTGTATATTAATAATAACATAATAAGTGTGATATTCTATATTAATTGTTTCCTATATATACTTGTAAGAAGTTTTTTAAATTCCAAAATTAATCCAAAATTATGAATTTTTTTTATGTATTAAGAAAGATTGAAACAGTTATTGCTTAAAATTCATAATTTATAATAAATTTGTAAGATATCACAATTTGAAAAGATGATAATGTACTAAAATTTCAAGTCACAGAAATGAATCATTAACTATGGCTTAAACAGTTTGGCTTTGCAAATACTCATTGTGATTAAATAAATACAAGAAAATGCAACAAACAATGATACCATCATTTATTGCATTTTCTTATACTTAATAAAATAGTTAATGAATATACAATTGTGAAATCATATTATGTTAGAAATTTAGATTAATATATGTGGAGAGAATATATATTTACACTATTATTTTATATTATAGTTATCAATAAATGCAAATTTATTATGCTGCTTTAAATGATCAAATTATTACTTGAAATAAATTTGGTATGAAGGATTTAACATTCATTTTATGGAAATTTTCTTCGTTGAACCTTTCTTTATTACACCTATTTTTCAGGAATCATTTAGAAATCAATAACAAATGGTGAATCTATTCATTTTTAATTCATTTTAAACATTATATAATAATAATAATAATATAATATTATTACATTACAGTTTTCATTATATAAATCACTTGGAGAGCAAAACAAACACAAACACACAGTTTCCTACAATATGGTTTTCACTCTAACACGATTTGAAAATTGCGGAAACCCTCATATATAACAGCTTTTACTTAACATATTTAGAAAATTACATTTACTCTCCTAAAACACAAATATTTTAATTATTTTTGTAAATTCACCCTATGGACACAGACTACACACACAAATTGCAATTATTGGAAAATACTTTGCTTTAACAAAACAGGTGTTAGGGAAGATATAATTATTAATGAATGTTATATAGGCTGTATATTTTTTTCTTTCCTTTTGTTTTCGTATATCATTCTTTTAGGGTCTTACATATATATTTTTTATTTGTGTTTCATGTTATTGATATTCTTAATAAAAATTAAATTTCTTATGTGGAATTAAAGAAAGTTATTTGTTTTTAATTGTTTTGGAATGCAACTTTCCTTTTTGTATTGGCTCCAGATCTCATATAACATGGTTTCACACAGCATGATGTTTTTTAGGAATCTATCTATAGTGTTACAGAAGGGATACCTGTATATATATTTTAATCTAGAACAGTAGTCTCCAAACCACAGCCTGTGATATGATTTTATCCGGCTGCCAATTGGACTATTTATTTCTATTTTTGGGGCAACGTATCTTTGTGAACAAACTTTTCCCAAATAAAATATATCAAATCAAAATACAGGACAAATTTATCTGATGAACATTAGAAATTTTGCCACTTATAACTAGCACTTCAAAATTGGAACCTGAGTTTAATAAGATTTAAAAAAAATAAAAACAAGTTATATCATTCACATTAATGGTTCTATTATAATTTGTGATGAAAATATGAGAATTTGTGAGTTTGTTTTCATTAATATACAATAATTTAATCTCACATACTCTAATCAGAGTTATCTTGTTTCAATAAAACTCTTATCTTTTTTTTATGCCCCTTTCCAATCAGAGAGATTACTAAGGAGTGGGACCAGTTCCAACCACAGATTGCATCCACACCCATGGAGGGGACCAGATGGTGAAGAACTCATATCTAGTTCTAGAGTTTTTTTTTTTTTTTTTACAGCCTGCTGAACAGTGCTAAAGTACCTAATGTGGCCCTCATGCAAAAAGTTTGGAGATCCTTGATCTAGAATATAAAAAGATGAAATTGCTAGTAACATTTAATAATTAAATATAAATTATAAAGTATGCTTTTAATGATTTTCCTTTTTTTTATATTGTAGAAATTATTCTGATCTGCAATTGTCCAGGACTAAACAGAACCTGATAAACAAGTAGTCTTTGAATTATGATCACTTATACAATGATATACAGAGTGTGGCAGTGAATCAGGCCATTTTAAAAATGGTATTGAGAGGAAATTAAATTTATTTGTGTATAACAAGTTGGAATACAAAGTAGATATGAAAGCATTTACATATTTGTGAATATAAGTGACCAAACCGAAAGCACTATTGCACAAAATAAAGGAAACAGTGCACCAAAAAAAGGAAAATTATTGATGTCTTCACTTGGAGTTATCGGCCCATATTTTTTGAAAATAAGAACGAAATGGCTGTCACTGTTACGGGACCACATTATGTTCACGTTAGAAAATTTTCTTGCTCCTGCACTTGCCATATGTCAGTCAACGACAAAATGTTTTTCCAACAAGATGGGGCACCTGCCACACCAGACGTGCTTCTATGGCAAATTTGAGAACCATTTCCAAACAGTGTTATCTCAAGATTTGGGAACATCCCATGGCCAGCCAGATCACCCAATCTTTTGGCAAGTGAATTTTTCTTTGGAGCTATCTGAAATCCTAAGTTTTCAAAGCTCCTGCACTCCACACAATTTCAGAACTGAAACGTTGCATTCAGGAAGAAGTTGAAAGAATTCCCCCTAGATATGCTGCAAAGATTAATGGGCGAACTTAGCAAGAAACTTACTGAGTGTGTACAACCGAATGGCGGTCATCTGCAAGATATCATTTTTGGATAGTAACTTTTTTGGTGCAACACTGTTTTCTTTATTTTATCCAACACTGCTTTCTGTTTGGTGACTTACATTCACAGATAAATAAATGCTTTCATGTCTACTTTGTATTCTAACTTGTTACACCCGAATAAATTTCATCATTCCTCTCAATAACGTTTTTAAAATGGTCTGATTCTGCTGCACCCTGTAAATTGAAATTTTAATAATTGGAATTATTTCCTATTATTAAAATTTCAGTTAAAAATTATTCAAGGCATTAATTTAATAGTTTGGATTACATTTGATGATGTAATCAGTAAATTCTGTGATTGATCAATGCAATTTCATAGGACTGAGTCACTGATCCAATAGTATGATATATAGAAAGCATCCTTTTTTTGTGTCTGATTCTTGTAGTTTTATGTTTTTGTTATGTTTACTAAAATAATGTATAGTGTCCTAATAAATACAAAAAGTGAGAAATCCATAAATTTTTGGCATTTATGATTTATGACTGCTCAAACTTACAGTGGCAGATTTCAAACTGGCCTCCTCCAATGTAAGTCAAAGCCTACCTGTATTCCTCATTAAAAAAGTTAATATTGAAGCTATGAAATTATGATAAGGAATGAGTGTGAAGAAACAATATAAAAATTAATAAATCAAATAATATGAGATTTTAATAATATAAAATAACATATTCAAACTTGAAACCTAAAAATTAAGTAGATATTTATGTTCTAAATCTGAAAAAAATATATAAAATCTATGGAAAATATAAGTCAAATTTATATAAGTTGAATATTTTTACTGAACACAATAACAACTTACTTCCATAACAAGCTGATGTGCTCTAGCAACAAGAGTTAAGCCATTACTATGATTAAAAGTTTCTGAAATATCCTGACCGAAAGTATATCCAGCCCCACGAGGGGATATACCCCAGCCACCACGATCATCAGGATCAGACCATAATAAATCGCACATAGGACCCTGAAAAATAATAATAAATAAATATATGTATGTATTATGCTTAAAGTATATTTCAAATAAAGAAATTAAATATTACTAACCTCATGAGGAACTTCCTGAAGTCTATCAAGAGCACGAATATGATCAAGAGTATCAATTGAAGGTGAAAGCCCTCCATGCAAACAAAAAATCTGGAATGAAGAATAATTTTGTTTAGTTACTTTTAAAAATCAAATTGTCCTCAAAGACTGAAATATTAATTAGTACAATGAAAATGATGAATAATACCATAAAATATTTAAAAATTACTACATCTCAATTATTTTTGCATATTTTCACTTATAATTTTTGTGGTCAGGTTATGTTAGTTTTATTAAACCACTGAATACTATTGAATACTGAATACTACATACATGGAATACTATTGATGACAGGTATTAGATCCAGAATTAAATTTAGATCTTCCAGTTGGTGAGTGACTGCTATAAAATGCAGCCATTGGCTGATTATAATTTTTATGATGTACTGATTTTATTGCTGGCTTTCTCATTATATTAAAACCTTGTGGTAATTTTTACGAATTATGATTTTTTTATAAAATCATGAATCAAACAAAAAACTTGATGTATTACATATAAAAATAGTAAACTTAATATATGTTAAATGATAAAAGTTCAAAATTAACAAATTAGGTTTACTTTTTTCTTTCTTTCAAACATTATCTTTTGTTTTTTAAAAATTTGAAAAAAGATCTTTTATTATAACAACATACATTAGTAATTTAACAAAAGAAAAAATTTTTGGTTGCATGGCATTTTTGACTATCATGTACAGGAAATTTCCAACTTTATGAGTTAATTCATTCCAGAAGTGGGCTCGTAAAGTAAGAACTTAGAAACCAAGAATCAAATTCTCACAGACAATGTTAAAATCAGGAATTCCATTTTCAAAAATGAAATCTGATGATGATAAAATTAAATAAAGACCAACAAAAACAATAGTAATTAAGCAATGATTTATCAAAATAAGTGAAAATATAACCTTTAAAATAAATAAATTCATTATTATTATAATTTGCTTGATGACATATGAATGTTAAGAAATTTTTTCTTTGCCATCATCATTAACAAATAATTAGTTAAGCTTTTATACAGTGAATAATGTCTTAAGAACAACTCAGGAACAAAAGTTATTTATATAATTTGCCAGTGAAAGAATAATGGTAAAAGTGCATACCCACTTCTCAATCTGCCATTTTGATTTTTCTGATTTCATAGCAGACAATGGACTTTCTATTATAAAACAGCTGTACTGCATTATATAGTTATATATGGTGGTACCTCGGTATATGTCCGCTTCAGAATAAGTCCAACTTCGTATACATCCTGTTTGGATGCGAAAAATTTTGCTTGATACAACTTTTGTTTGGAATACGACCGACTCGCATGCTAGAACTTATATTTGTTGTTGTGTTTTCTCTTAAAAACATATTCTTTATATAAAAATTAAACAAATTGTAATAGCATTGTCTGTAATGACCAGACAATGTTGTATTTCCAAAACATCTTGAGGAGAAGGGAGAAGAGAAGTTCTTTGGACAGATTTTTTAGTAAAAGTCAAACCTGGTGAGCTTCAACTAGGTCCAAATAGTAAAAAGAGAAAGAAAATAGAAAGAGGAAAAAACACCCCAGAATTTCAGATTCCTGAAGTTTTTATTGGAAGCCGATTCTCCTTCCAAACAATATCATCATCTCCTCCTCCGTTCTCAATATCATCCTAGTAGGCACTCGACTCTTCTCAGCAAAGTAGCGAGGTTATACTTTCATTTATTTTATCTATTAATAATTACTTTTGTACTTATGTATTTTAGTATTAAGCAGTGTTTAAATTATTTTGTACAATCCCATCAATGTATAATATGCCAACAACAATATGAATTTTTTCATTGGAACAATCGATTAATCATTTTCCCTTTATTTCTTATGGGAAAAATTCGTTTGGTATTATGTCCCAAGGATCTGGAACGGATTGAGGAGGTATACAGAGGTACCACTGTATTTGGTTTTAAATGCCTTTTTATGAATTTTTAGTATTTATTTATTAAAATTAATGTTGATATTTTTTGATATTTCATATTTGAGAAAAGTTTGTAAACCTGGAAACTCAAACTGGAAACTTCCTGTATTTAAAAATGCATAAAAGTTATTAATAACAAATGCAATCAATATCTAAAAGTTTTAAGAAATGAATTAATCTGTATGTATACTGTATTCTTGTAATTAATGTATACTGTATAAATGCAATAGCTATTCAAAAAACTTCACTAATGCCAAAACAGAAAAAAAGAAATAAATCAATTAAACTATTGAAAAATTAGAACATTTCTTATAATTTAGAAACAATTATTTGATTGGCATTATTGTTTTATTTTTTTAAATCATCAATCAAGTTTCACTATCTAAATTTTAGCAGATTTCTCTATTATTGATCTTGGATGGTCTCTCTACATTATTAAGTGTTTTTAAGTAAATTATATATAAATCAATGTTTTTGTAGATATTTAAAAATCAGATACTGCACAAATATGACTGAAAATATATAAAGTGATCATGTTGTTCTTTTCTCTTTGCACTAGTAGTAGGTATGGTAGCAGTAGGATTTGCTATATTTATTTTTTCTCAACCCTATTATTAAAAAATACATGGATGAATGTAAATGATCATATTTAAATGCATTCAAATATATTAATTTACTGGATAAAAGATTGGCCTATATACTTCTGATTTTATAATAATAAAATCAGAAGTATATAGGCCAATCTTTTTTAATAAGTAAACAAGGCAGATTACTATATATATCTTCAATTAATATTAAAATATAGTGATCCCTCATATTTCTGATTGACAATTTGTGCATTTTCTGGTAGTTCTGATTATATACCATGTCTGAGGGTCAAAGAGTCTATTCCCAGGGATAGATTCCTCAACCCCCAGACATGGATAGTGTGTGTGTGTTCACTTTACTGGTTCATTTCACTAAAGTGAAATGTTGATTCATCACTGAAAACAACACTACTAAAGAAATCTACATGAACCATTGCTTGCTTCTACATTGTAATAAAACTGGTGTATGTCATATGGTCTGCAGGCTTTAGGGCTTGTAAGTGTTAAGAAAGTGATTGCATTTGCAATCACTTTCTTAACACTTTCCACACTGTCATCTGCAAAATTGCTAGTTTCATCATAGATTTGTTAGGATTGTACACAAAAGACACATTGACACTTCTGACTCTCTCATCTAACACATTTGGTCATCTCATACTCTTCCCTTTAAGGTACACTGTTGTCTGGAACCATTTATATCACCCCTGAATGTCATTGTCAGATGGGGCACTTCCAAATTGTCACCAGAACACCTGTTGAACTGTAATTACCAAATTGCATTTTATAAACTGCAGAACACAAAGCTTTACACTTGAGTCATTGAAATCTTTAACAGTGACACTATCATGCAACAAGATTGAGGAAACAACTTTTGCACATAGAATTCAAAATTTCTACAGATGCTCTTTCATCACATGTAGGATACAAATACTTATGGTTTACATAGCCATATGAACTAGTTAAAATGCCAATATTCTTTTATGCACACCCTGTACAATGAGGTTTTGCTTAGTTTCTCAAAAGGATCTTTCATGATGCTATCCCAGTACCACTCAACCATCAACACCTTACATCTTGATTTGGTAGAATCAGAACTTCTTTAGCTAGGAGGAGGAGTTCATGTTCAACTCCTCCACCTGGCTGAAAGAAGTTGTGATTCCACCCAAATCAAAATGTAAGGTGTTGATGGTTGAGTGGTACTGGGATAGCATCATGAAAGATCCCTTTGAGAAACTAAGCAAAACATGTTACCTCCTCTACAAAAAGATCACTGGCAAACTAAGGATTGAATTTTTTTGTTTTTTATTTCACTTAAAAAATATGATGTATACACATCAATGGACCTCAACAGGTTTATACAATGTTTATTGTACTAAGAGTGTCTTGGATAATCAAACATTCAGATAAAGAGAAGGTTTGGTAAAATTATTTAATACTGGATTTGAATACATTAATGTAATGATGTACAGGATGGCACATAATTATGTATATGATGTTTGACTGACTGACTAATATTTGTAATTCTGGACAAAAAAAAAATGACAAAAGTCCTGGTGTCATGGTTTGGGGTGGTGTCTCTTATGATGCGTTGATTGGCCCATTCTTTTTCAATGTACCGTTACTGGAAAAAGTTATCTTAAATTGCTTACAGACACTGTGTATTCTTTACTGTCTATATGACTGGACATTAATGACCTGTGGGGGCAGCAAGATGAAGCACCGCCACACTATGCCATGCCAGTGCGAGAGTGGCTGAACGAAACATTCCCAAACCGCTGGATCAGTCGACGTGGGTCTGTGGAATGGCCAGCTCGATCTCCCGATTTGACACCACCTGACTTTTTCTTATGGGGTTTTTTAAAGGACAAAGTGTATCAACATCACATACGCAATTTGGCTGAACTATGGGAAGCTATCACAGAAGAGTTCCACAGGATACCAGTACAGGTCTGTCAAGCTGCTTGTGACAACGTTGCTCTTCGTCTCCAGGCACGTATCGATTTTGATAGTGCATTGGTGGACCATGCCATGAAGAACAGAGATTAAAATTCTTGTAAGAAAAGTTATGAGAGTAATGTGTTTATGTTTAATTTTTTTTGCTAGTTTCTTTACTGCAGTCTTTGAAAAAAAGGTATGAGAGTAATGTGTTTATGTTTAATTTTTTTTGCTAGTTTCTTTACTGCAGTCTTTGAAACATTATATACATAATTATGGGCCACCCTGTATATTCTATTTCCAGTTTAGAATTTCTGTTTTTGAATATAATAACTTATTGAATAATTTAAAAGTGAATTGTTATTCACATCATGCTTTTTTTTATTTTTGCAATAAAACAGTTTTAAAAACACTTTTTTTTAATTTTATTTAAAACTGTTTTATTATAAAAATTTCAAAAAATTTAATATGTGGGGAACAGCAATTTGCCTTGGATAATAATATAGAACCTCAGTTAAACTTGATTTGATTAATTGGAACTCTACTGTATTTAAAAAATAGTTTATAAGCCAAAATTTTTTTTTGTGTAAAGTCAAATTTACATAAGTCAGATTTATATAAAGTCAGAGAATGCTTACGATTTTTATCATCAGATTACAGTACTTAAGTTTTATTTAAAGTTTTATTTATTGCATCATATTTCTTACATCTAAATATCAACAAATTGCAATTCTTACCTGACCATCTACTAAAGCAGTAAGTGGTAAATAATCAAATAGATCAGTAAAGTATTTCCACACATTAGCATTTCCATATTTTCTTAAGCATTCATCATAAAATCCATAAACTTGGGTAATTTGTCTGCTTTCATGATTTCCTCTAAGTATTGTTATTCTCTCTCTATATCTAACCTATAAATATAATTTTAAAACAGATAAATGATATCTATCTTTAATTATAAAAAAATTTTTTTAAAGGTGACTACAACTGGAAAAAAAAATCAAAGCATTTCTAATGTTTGCAAAATTTTTGAATACACTGGACTGAAACAAATATAAAATCCAAAAATGATTTATTCCTATATATTTCATTTTTTATAAATTTTTCAAAAAGAATACACTGCTAGTATAATGGCATTATTGGGATAATTCATATAAAGCAAAATTATGCAAAATTTATCAACAATAATACAATTTTTTTTTATAACTGTTTAGTTATCCAATCAAATAATTACAATTTTTAGTTAGTTGCATGAAGTTAGTTTTACAGAATAAAAATCTTGAATGAAAAAACTCAGACCATATTTTGAGCTAAAACTGAAATGTGGAAATTATTAGAAGATAAAACTGGATTGAATATTGCCCTTTCTAGAGAAAATAAAATTTTTAATAAGATTAAAAATGGCAAAAATCAGTAGTCAAATATATGAAATCAGATATGATACATAACTGCATTATACAATATAGTGCAAAAGGAGCATTACATTGTATATACTTCAAGAAATCACTTAGCTCAGTTAAAAGAACACAAGAAATATCAGTAATAAAGTAATAGAAATCATCATTTTCAAAAGGATGTAAATGTATTCTGGAAGAATTTTACTCTGGAACATATTCTAATAAATATCTTATTACTAATGTGATGTGAATGTACTCTAAAATAAAGCCAATTATTAAACCAATATGATATATAAGACAAAGGATTAAAGCAGAGGCACTTACTATTTTCTATCAAAAATGAAAATAGATATTGTTCTGAATGATGATGATTCAAACAGAGTCACTATGGATGAGCATGGCTGAGTTAAGTATGTACTGTTCTTTGCATAGATGCTGAATTCTTACTTTTTCAATTCAGCATAATTTCTATCACTGGATGATACATTTAGTTAGAACCTCTTATCATAAAGTATTATATATAAAATATAAAATATTTAGTTATAATAAACACAGACATAATGAGATTATAGTTATAATAAGCAAATATTAACTCCAAGTTTGATTTACATAAAAATTTCTTGTTTATAGCAAATTACTGCTTGAATATAATGAGCAAAATTAATCTCTATTTAAAGAAAACAATCAAATGATTTTCATACTTATTTTTTCATAAACTTACAAAATAAAATATTGAATATCAATGTTATAACTTTGATGCAATATTTGAAAATACTTGTTTCACAGATGCATTCTTTTATATCTTAAGAGACTGGGGACCATAATTAAAATTAAAATTTCACATTTTGCAATATGCTTTTGACTTAATATGCAATAATTATTCTTATGATACCTATTTTTGTAGAGATTTAATATAAAAATAAATGCATATTTGATCAAAAATTATATAGCACACACATTTTACCATATTCCTATAGAACAGTGTTTCCCAAAGTGTGGTATGCGTACCCCCAGGGGTACGGGAAGAGTTTGGTGGGGGTACGCGTTGCACCGGAATTTGGTGGGGATATGCACTGCACCGTGCTTAGCATCTTCTATTTCGTCTTCATATAACTGGCGAAAAAGCTTACGACTTGTAGAAGCAGCCATAGCGAACTCCGAAAACAAAACCGTAACTAGTCGCGTGGATGCCGACTAGGCGCCACTCAATTTTTTAAAATTAAAATATTTATCGAAGCGTAAATTTTTATTGCACATACACAAAAACATATTAATTTAAGAATACACAATAATTTTATTTTTCGTTTATTATTATTTTGTGTATGTACCAAAAACAGAAAAAATAAATATATTTTGATTGTTATTAAAATACATTCATTTTTTTTTGGCGAGGGGTACTCAGCGTTACGAAAATTATAGAAGGGGTACACATATGTCAAATGTTTGGGAAACACTGCTATAGAATACCAGATTTTACAAAATTATAGATGCAATATATTTTTTTCCTTATACAAATTTTCCTCTCATGATTTAGAAGAGGAAATATTTAAAAAAATTTGTGTAATTTTTTCATTTTTATTTCATTAAAATGTAAAACAACAGATATTTTAGAAGAAAATTTTCTATTATTTTGAGTTTTCACATAAACATTATAGTGAAAACTCACTATTTAAATATCTGTTCAAAAAATAATTATTATTAAATTAATAGAAAATATTCTAAAAAATTTATTGCACACACATTTTACCATATTCCTATAGAATATCAGATTTTACAAAATTATAGATGCAATATATTTTTTTCCTTATACAAATTTTCCTCTCATGATTTAGAAGAGGAAATATTTAAAAAAATTTGTGTAATTTTTTCATTTTTATTTCATTAAAATGTAAAACAACAGATATTTTAGAAGAAAATTTTCTATTATTTTGAGTTTTCACATAAACATTATAGTGAAAACTCACTATTTAAATATCTGTTCAAAAAATAATTATTATTAAATTAATAGAAAATATTCTAAAAAATTTTAAGATATTAATTATTTATATAAATATTAGAAAATTTTTTTTTGAATATCAAACTTAGAAAAAGTTTATTGAAATTTTATCAACACTAAGTTTTTCAAGAAATATAGCAGAAAAAAAATTTAGAAATAACAACAACATAAAAAGTTTTATAAAATATAACTCAATTTTCAGATTAAAAACTTCATGAATGATAAAACATTCTATCCTAGGAAGATTTTCAATTGAAAATCAATATTCATATTTAAGAATTCAAAAAACTCTGATAAGTTTATTATTTTTGAAATATCAAAAACAGAACAAGACTATTTCAGATAGTATTCTACAACAATAAATTTTTTTCATTAATATTTCTAACTGAAAGCTTTTATTTTATTGTATTATTTAATTATAATATTATTGTTTTTATTATTATTGTTGTTGTTGTTGTTAGAGTTGGTTTTCTTACCTTTAATGCAACAAGGAGAGAGACTGTTTCTACAGAATAATAACCTCTATCAACATAATCTCCCATGAAAAGATAATTTGTATCAGGTGATCTTCCACCAATTCTAAATAATTCCATTAGATCATGGAACTGTCCATGAACATCTCCACAAACAGTAACAGGACATTTCACTTCTTGAACATTTGATTCTTTAGCTAGGATTTCTTTAGCCTGAAATTATAATTTTATCAAATGACAATATATTTTTATTTAATTTTTTATTCTACTAAAGAGTAAATATCAACTTCATAAATCTAGTTAATATAAAAATTAAAACATTTGATAACATACAAACCAAAACTATTAATACATGATTAAATTTTGAAGTTAAAAATTATTATACACTTAATTCTGATTTTACAGATAGATATGTTCCCGTAAAAAAATAAACTATATCTATGGGAAAATAGAAGATTGGTTCCAGACTTAAAATTCACCAAAAATAATATAATAAACCATATGAAAAATCATGTTAAAATCTTATTTTTACATGCCTGCACTTTTTATTTCATAAAGACTGCACATGTATATAAAAAAGGATTATATAAAGTAAATTATCATTTGAAAAGAGTATCAATAGAAAGATCACAATGAGTAGAGAAAACTTTCCAAAACAACTGCACTTCTACCTGGTACAGGCTTTAATAAAATGATCAATGAAATTATAATATTTCTCCACATATAGTATTTAAACCAGTATGCGCTACCATTTAGGAAACTTATTTTGAAATCTGAGAAATAGTAATTTTTGGAATGAATCTTTAACAGAACAGAATTGCCGATTTGTGTTTTAATCATCAGTCTGTGGGAGGCTTATCTTTAATTCTTTAATGCATGACTTTTTTCCAAAAGGTGAAATTAATTTATTGAAACTGAAGATTTGCTTTCATGCTGAATGATGATTAAAAGTGTGAATTGGATATTCCGTTGTGTTAAGATTCATTCTAAAGCAACTATACATTACAGAATTAAAGATTTGCTACTCCCCAATTGATGATTAAATTATGAATCAACAATTCCATTGTATGAAAGAGCTTTCAAGACAAGTTTTCAAAATGACAGTGTGCACTGGTTTAGGTACTGGATGTGGAGAAATACTATAATTTTATTGTTCATTTTCTCAAAGTCTTCACCAGATAGTTCTTGAAGTGCAGTTCTTTTGAAAGTTCTCTCTACTTGTCATCATCTTTTGATCGGTACTATTTTCATTCATTTGACACTAATATAAAACTGTACCAAAAATAACAAGTTATTTATTCATAAACACAAACATTAAGCAAAATAATATGAGTTACACATAACAAGATTTTGATTTTAACTTTTATTAAATTTTTTATACCATTAAACATCAAAAAGTTACTTTTGCTTTAAACACTGAACTCAATAGGCAGACAAAACAAATTCCTTATTGATGTTATATGTATAATTAGTGGAATTCTTCAGAAATTTTTCTAATTGGAATCCATAACAACAACACAGAGCTCAATAATGCAAAGAAAGCACTGCATTCGCTGTAATAAGAAAAAATATTTCTTCTTAGAATTTGAGTCAATCATGTTAAATAAAAACAAACTGTGTAAAAAAAGAATAAAATTTTTATTCTAATTTGTGTTAGATCAAAATTGGGTAAAAAAAAAAAGTGTGTGTAAAAACAGAACTGAGTGTACAGGTTTCTCTGCTTCCTGAAGATTTGCTTTATGCCAGAGGTGTTTAATCTGTAAATCACAATTTTTGATTGATCGCTTGTTTATTCCTCCTTACAAATTTAATTAAAACTTAAAATATAATACAGGTATCCTTCCTATAACACAGTAGATAGGTTCCTGAAAAACAGTGTGTTGTGTGAATACATTAATATATTGTATATATATTTTTAAAAATTAATATTCATTTGTATATTTTTTCCAAAGACTTTTTTCAAATCATTTAAGTTGGAGTTTTACAAACCGTGAGCCACCATCACTGCCATCAGGGGCCGCGAAAAAGGCGATACGGACAAAATATCACTTAAATACTATACTCCATTAGAGAAAATTCGGGTTTCTATATAACGAAGTTTCTATATATCGAAATTTTTCTAAGAGCTATGTGAGACCCAGAGCCAATACAAAAAGGAGAGAGACTTTCCAAATCCAATGAAAAATCAATAACTTCCTTTAATTCCATATAAGAAACTTAATTTTTATTGAGAATATTAATAACACCAAACATAAAGAAAAATATATACAGAGTGTTTTCGAGCACCCGTACCACCCTTTTTCTCGGAAATGCGACGAGACAGGGAGTATAGGAAAAAAATTTATCATCAAAGTATATCTGAAGAATCGAATGGGCATGATAAAAATTTTGTGGACCCATCAGAAGTCCGACTGTATTTTTAATATGTGATTTATAAACGAATACTCGGCAATGACGGATATTTCAGCTAGTATGTATATACAGGGTGTTTTCTAGCACCTGTCCCACCCTTTTTTCTCGGAAACGCGATGAGATAGGAAGTAGCGGAAAAATTTTAATTACCAAAGTATATCTGTAGAATCGAATGGACATGATAAAAATTTCGTGGGCCCATCGGAAGTAGGGGCACAAGGGGTCAACTATGAAATCTCCAATGGAAACCAATGCCGATTTTGGCATAATTGGATAGAACTGTGAAAAACAAACAACTATTATTTTGAAAGTTTTTTAATATCACTTACGGATCGTGAAATATCACAAAAAAAAATAAGATGCCGCCGATTAGGCTATTCAAGCAGTAAGAAGAATAAAAATCAGACAGAGGGCATCTGTGTGTTTTTCAAGAAATATAGCAGAAAAAAAATTTAGAAATAACAACAACATAAAAAGTTTTATAAAATATAACTCAATTTTCAGATTAAAAACTTCATGAATGATAAAACATTCTATCCTAGGAAGATTTTCAATTGAAAATCAATATTCATATTTAAGAATTCAAAAAACTCTGATAAGTTTATTATTTTTGAAATATCAAAAACAGAACAAGACTATTTCAGATAGTATTCTACAACAATAAATTTTTTTCATTAATATTTCTAACTGAAAGCTTTTATTTTATTGTATTATTTAATTATAATATTATTGTTTTTATTATTATTGTTGTTGTTGTTGTTAGAGTTGGTTTTCTTACCTTTAATGCAACAAGGAGAGAGACTGTTTCTACAGAATAATAACCTCTATCAACATAATCTCCCATGAAAAGATAATTTGTATCAGGTGATCTTCCACCAATTCTAAATAATTCCATTAGATCATGGAACTGTCCATGAACATCTCCACAAACAGTAACAGGACATTTCACTTCTTGAACATTTGATTCTTTAGCTAGGATTTCTTTAGCCTGAAATTATAATTTTATCAAATGACAATATATTTTTATTTAATTTTTTATTCTACTAAAGAGTAAATATCAACTTCATAAATCTAGTTAATATAAAAATTAAAACATTTGATAACATACAAACCAAAACTATTAATACATGATTAAATTTTGAAGTTAAAAATTATTATACACTTAATTCTGATTTTACAGATAGATATGTTCCCGTAAAAAAATAAACTATATCTATGGGAAAATAGAAGATTGGTTCCAGACTTAAAATTCACCAAAAATAATATAATAAACCATATGAAAAATCATGTTAAAATCTTATTTTTACATGCCTGCACTTTTTATTTCATAAAGACTGCACATGTATATAAAAAAGGATTATATAAAGTAAATTATCATTTGAAAAGAGTATCAATAGAAAGATCACAATGAGTAGAGAAAACTTTCCAAAACAACTGCACTTCTACCTGGTACAGGCTTTAATAAAATGATCAATGAAATTATAATATTTCTCCACATATAGTATTTAAACCAGTATGCGCTACCATTTAGGAAACTTATTTTGAAATCTGAGAAATAGTAATTTTTGGAATGAATCTTTAACAGAACAGAATTGCCGATTTGTGTTTTAATCATCAGTCTGTGGGAGGCTTATCTTTAATTCTTTAATGCATGACTTTTTTCCAAAAGGTGAAATTAATTTATTGAAACTGAAGATTTGCTTTCATGCTGAATGATGATTAAAAGTGTGAATTGGATATTCCGTTGTGTTAAGATTCATTCTAAAGCAACTATACATTACAGAATTAAAGATTTGCTACTCCCCAATTGATGATTAAATTATGAATCAACAATTCCATTGTATGAAAGAGCTTTCAAGACAAGTTTTCAAAATGACAGTGTGCACTGGTTTAGGTACTGGATGTGGAGAAATACTATAATTTTATTGTTCATTTTCTCAAAGTCTTCACCAGATAGTTCTTGAAGTGCAGTTCTTTTGAAAGTTCTCTCTACTTGTCATCATCTTTTGATCGGTACTATTTTCATTCATTTGACACTAATATAAAACTGTACCAAAAATAACAAGTTATTTATTCATAAACACAAACATTAAGCAAAATAATATGAGTTACACATAACAAGATTTTGATTTTAACTTTTATTAAATTTTTTATACCATTAAACATCAAAGAGTTACTTTTGCTTTAAACACTGAACTCAATAGGCAGACAAAACAAATTCCTTATTGATGTTATATGTATAATTAGTGGAATTCTTCAGAAATTTTTCTAATTGGAATCCATAACAACAACACAGAGCTCAATAATGCAAAGAAAGCACTGCATTCGCTGTAATAAGAAAAAATATTTCTTCTTAGAATTTGAGTCAATCATGTTAAATAAAAACAAACTGTGTAAAAAAAGAATAAAATTTTTATTCTAATTTGTGTTAGATCAAAATTGGGTAAAAAAAAAAAGTGTGTGTAAAAACAGAACTGAGTGTACAGGTTTCTCTGCTTCCTGAAGATTTGCTTTATGCCAGAGGTGTTTAATCTGTAAATCACAATTTTTGATTGATCGCTTGTTTATTCCTCCTTACAAATTTAATTAAAACTTAAAATATAATACAGGTATCCTTCCTATAACACAGTAGATAGGTTCCTGAAAAACAGTGTGTTGTGTGAAACTGTGCTATGTGAGACCCAGAGCCAATACAAAAAGGAGAGAGACTTTCCAAATCCAATGAAAAATCAATAACTTCCTTTAATTCCATATAAGAAACTTAATTTTTATTGAGAATATTAATAACACCAAACATAAAGAAAAATATATACAGAGTGTTTTCGAGCACCCGTACCACCCTTTTTCTCGGAAATGCGACGAGACAGGGAGTATAGGAAAAAAATTTATCATCAAAGTATATCTGAAGAATCGAATGGGCATGATAAAAATTTTGTGGACCCATCAGAAGTAGGGGCACAAGGGGTCAACTATGAAATCTCCAATGGAAACCAATGCTGATTTTGGCATAATTGGATAGAACTGTGAAAAACAAA
>AYEL01047307.1:0-13954 GCA_000484575.1 Olivierus martensii
AACACTTTTGTAAGTGTTTGGAGTCTAATAAATTTATATTTTCTTATTATCTAACTTGTTTGAGAAATTCTTTAATTTATTAGTGTAAGTTCTAACCTCGTTTGTTCGTTTCACTTCTAACACTTAATCGACACTTTAGTAATAAGTTTCAATTTCTGATTTTGTTTCGTCAGTTAGACGTTACATTGTGTTAGATTGTTTTGTAGTTAATTAATATTAAGTTAGAACATAGAAAAAGACCTGAGCTCAGGCCGAACTCTGGATTGCAGAGTCGCTAGAACCATTAGGTTTAGTTGTAAGTAGTATTAATTGACAGTCGTTCAAATCCACGACTTTGCAGGTCTACTGTTTTTATTGTAATTATAGAGTTATGAAATTATTTCCTGCTCTAGTGCTGTTAGTTGGTGTATTTAATTTACTGTTACTTTTATTATTTCTTCTTCAGAATGATTCATCCACATTAATTATATTAGGGTGACCATATTCAATGTATAGTATAAATTAGGAAAGAGAATTCTTCAGAAACTAATTTTTTAAAATTAAATCTATTTAATTTCTTTTTAATTTTTTAATATGCACTATTTACTTAAAACTAAAAAAATGAGATAATCCAAGACATTTTATTCAAAACCAGGATAAATCTGGACATTTTTTCAAGCTAGGACTGTCCTGGCTAAACTGAGATCTCTGGTCACTTTATACATGAAGGCCCCAACACCCTAAACATGTAAAGTTTATTTTAAAATTTCTAAACTGTTGAAAGTTCTTAATATAAAATATATTTGTGATATAACACAAGATCAATCAGAAAAACTTCAATGAAAATTAAATTTTGGAAATATGATAAATAATGTACTGTATATATAATGTATCATTTAAAAAGGAACAAATTTTATGTTTGCATGAGAGTGAACAAAATTTGGCTTGCCCTTGGTCTTGGAAAATCTGGAACGTATAGTTACTAGATGCTCCCATCACAATATGGTGGACCCATGTTTCACCTGTTAGGTGCCACCATATTGTGATGCCACTAAGAACACAAACTCAGGAGTATACCCAAGTAACAGTGGGAGGCTTATAATGCCAACTGAGTTTTTAATTAAATAAGATTTGCAACTAAATAATAAAAATAAATAAATTTCACAAGACTCCTCATATAATTCATGATTTAATCAATAAAAAATTCAAAAATATTTTTTTAAATTGAAGAAAAAATTTAGAAATACCGTATAATCTAATGCTATATAAAATATTAATATCAAGTTAATTATTTAATGACTGAGAAAAAGGAATATGCATTGGAATTACAATTGTCTAAATTTTTTAAAGTATTTTTATTTGTTATTTATTATATTTAAGGGAGAATTTTGTAAATTTAAGGTAATTTAAAAGTTAATTTTTTTTTAGTTGAAATAGGTTAAATAATTTGTTGTTTTTTTTTATTAAAGTAAATTTATGTAAATTTTTTGCATTAAATATGTGTTGTACAACTGAAGAAGGCACTAAGCCGAAATGCATCTTAAATACCACGATTAACTGCTATAAGAGTTTTTTGAGAAGTAATTTTTTTGGGATTTATATTTTAGTGATTGTTAATTCGGTGTGATATAAATAGATGTATATCATAAGATACAAGAAAGCCTAAAATGAATCTTGTATCTTTTGATATACATCTCCTTAATATCAAGTTAACTATTACAGTATGTTTTCAACACTGTCTTCCACACTCTCCTCGCCAAATCAAAGAAATGCTTTCCAGAGTCTTCTTGAGGATAGGCATCTAAACATATTCTTCTACATTAGTGAAAATTGATAGCTCTGATAAGATTTTTGTTATAAGTTGTTGCAATACCATCCCAAATCCATCACAAGGAATTCTTTACTTAACACTTATACATCATGCTCAGTTCATTTGCCATTAATTCATATTTCCTCATTTTTTCATTTTCAGTTGTTGTTAACAAATCGTGATTAGTGATTCTGATGTCAGTAAGCCTTATAATCTTTCTTTTTTTTTTTTTTATCATATACAAAAATATCAGGCTTATCATGTTTAAGTTTTATGGATGTCTTTATCTGGGTGTCAATTCTGATCTCCACACTTTCATTTGCAATTTTTTCATGAACAGAGTGAAATCTTATTTTCTTTGACTGCTTAAAGCCAAACTTATTACATAAAGGAAGATGAATGCAGCAAACTACTTCATTACTTGACGATAATGCATTATTTATTAAATTTACCATTCTAGATTGGTGATTCTGCATAATGTCCGGTAAATTTTATTAATTAAGTACAATTTATCATATTTACCACTATGAACTAGCAAGTATGCATAATCACCAGTAAATGTCATCAATTTGCAATATATGAAATAAATTTATCACTTTTACCAAAATCACTCACTGGCGATTATGCATAATCATTGGATTAATCACTTATACTGTAACATATCGGTATATATTTTTGTACAATCCATTCTCAGCTGATTTCAATTTGCTGAATAATTAAGATTTGCTGATTTACTGAATGGGGTTACCATACCCCTAAACCACATATGTATGTCACTGCATATTGACCAATAAGCAAATGATCAACATGGAATTGCATTTTTAAACCAATTATAACTCATGAAGATGATCAATTAAAGGTCAGTTGCACTAGTCTTAATCTGCAGGTTAAAACACATTTTAATCTGCAGATTTAGCTTACTGTATTGCACAATGTTAAATCTCTACGATAAACTACTAACTAATTTAACTGGCCGATTTAGGTGGATTAAAATTTATTCTATAGATTATCCAGCAAAACAATATGGTAAACTATAGCAGCTCCAAATTCAAAGCTGAAAATAATCTTGATTTAGATTTGGATTATATTTATCTCAATCAACAGATTACATTTTCAGATCCAGAATCCTGAATATTTCTGAAGATAGACAGACCCATTAATCCTCCACAATGATAACTTATCATGTGAGATTTAGTTTAATTAAAGGAAGTCAACATAAATAATTTTATTGGGACCTTCGTGTTCAAACAAGTTGCTATGGAAAAGCACATGTGCAGTAACTATCTTCACACTATCTGGCTGATAGCTAACTGTAGCTAACTTGTGTCTTGTGCAACACACTGTACTTAATTTTTAGATTTTTGAATGGGTTAAAGTTATTCTACCAATAACTATTATGTAGATTAAATCGATAGTAGTGCAACCAGCCCTAAAACAACTATTTTAGCATAATTTAAACAGTTAATAGGATTTAATTAATGAATTTGTCCTCTATTATTAATGAGAGTTTAAATTCTCATATTACAGATATTGTATTTTGACACAATACTTTGGAATATTTTCATATAAAAAAATAAATCAACTCAAAATTGTAGAATAGCTAAAAACATAGTTAATTTCAAAAAAGTCTAATACAGGATGCAAAATGTCTTTTGTTAACATGGTAATCAGTATTTGAAATCAGGAAATAATTATTTTCAAGAATATTTTGTCATTTAACATAATAAAACTTGAACTGAATAATGAATCCTATGCCAAAAAATATTCATTTAAAAATCATAACAGAATGAGACTCAAGGAAAATAAATCTTCTATTTTGAAAAAAATTTGTCTTAATAACAATCATGAGAGAAAAACTCATCAGAAGATGAATATTGTATTTAATTGGAATATTACATTTAAGTATAGAATCGCATGCAGAAACACAGTTAAGAAAGTTTTTTTACTTAAGAAGAAAGAAGATGAATATTGTATTTAATTGGAACATTACATTTAAGTATAGAATCGCATGCAGAAACACAGTTAAGAAAGTTTTTTTACTTAATTTATGTGGAACCCAAACATCAAAGTGATTAACATAACAAAAATGTTTCTAATGAAGTTAAAGACAATTAAGCATTAAAAGAGCCATCTTATGGGAAAAACCAAACTTTTTGGCCAACCCAATAATAGATTGTCTTAACTGCAAACACCACATGTCTAATTCAGTCCATTGATAGTTGGTACAAATGATTTTCACTACTTTATTTGGATTATTTTGATTATGCTGACTATCTCATGCATGATATAATATTGATTGTTCTCATTTAATATCTCAATTTGATCACTATCAACTTCAGCTGGCAAATGATTTTCACTACTTGATTTGGATTATTTTGATTATGCTGACTATCTCATGATTGATATAATATTGATTGTTCTCATTTAATATCTCAATTTGATCACTATCAACTTCAGCTGGTTACCCAACTATGGATCATCATCAGCAAGAAATTTCAAAAAATCACTTTTGACACATTTGATCAGTCAGAGCATCATCTCCATAAATTGCACAAATCTTTTTTTGTTTTATAGTTACATTTTTACCTTTCTTGAAATAATAAAGCATAATATGCTGAAAATGTTGCTTATTTTCTTCCATCACCAATATTAAAATAGCTATACAAAAATTCACTAATTTTGATGTTTTTTAAAATGTAGGCTGATATAACAACTGTCCAATACAACTATAAACAACTGAGTTCTGCTGCTTCTAATAACACAAGAAATCACAACAAGCACTTGAAATAGGATAAATACACTATTTTATTATTAGTTATATATATATATTAATATTACAATTGTTTTCCAGAAACGTTTTCGGCCTATTATGGCTCTCCTCAGCCGGTAATCTCAAATGAGACACTCACTTGAGATTACCAGCTGAGGAGGGCCATAATAGGCCAAAAACGTTTCCGGAAAACAATTGTATTATTAGTATATGTAGTGTATATTATATATATATCTAATAATAAAATAGTGTATTTATCCTGCTTCAAGTGCTTGTTGTGATTTCTTGTATCCAATACAATCTAAAATAAACATACAATCTAAACATGCTTAGTTGTCTTTAACTTCATTAAAGATAACTAAGCATTACAAGAGCCATCTTATGGAAAAACCAAACTTTTTGGCCAACCCAATAATAGATTGTCTTACTCTTAACTCCAACCATGTGTTCTAATTCAGTCCATTGATATTGGATCAGATTTAATCCTTGGTCCTCTGGATGGAAATCCAAATGATTTTCACCAATTTACAATGAACAACAAATCAACTGGGTGGAAATACATTGCACTTTTTCATCTGGAGGATTTGGGATCTATTTGATTTCATATTTTCAGTTTTCCAAGAATAGTTGAGTCTGACTTGCTGAATCCCACTCTTTACTTCATAGCTGATACAATTGATACATTATTTCAGACTGACTATGAGAATAGGTAGTCCATGATAAATAATAGAACAGTTAATTTGATTTCATATTTTCAGTTTTCCAAGAATAGTTGAGTCTGACTTTCTGAATCCCACTCTTCACTTCATAGCTGATACAATTGATACATACTACTGATACATTATTTCAGACTGACTATGAGAATAGGTAGTCCATGATAAATAATAGAACAGTTTCCAGCAGAAAAGCAACATAAAAGAAGAAAAGATTTCACCACAGATGGAGGCTTTTGATGAGTATTGAAACTGCTTTGTCACATTAGCCTTCTTCATATTAATTAAATTATTTGTAATTAAGCTGATTAAAGTAATAAGCTAATTGAAATAAAATGGAAAGCATTTCAAGTTTCAAATAAGCATACACTTGTTCTACTGTTTCTTTGTCTCGAAAGCAAACTTTAATAGTGGAAACTATTACATGACTTCCATATTTTCAAACTAATTTGAGCTAATGCTGGATAAACTGTAAACAAGGGTGGATCAAATGGGGATAGCATATAAACAAATTTTTTGGATTAAAAATATTTTCTGAGATTAACATAATATAATAAGTTCCATTACTCCATTACTTTAATAATTATTTATTAAAATTTTATATTTTATTTATCAGACCAATGTAAAAATTCTATCCACCTATATTATGGATTAAAAAAAAAAAAAAGGATAATTAAACAGTTTTACTAATATGGATCTGCCTCTGGAATATCTATATTTCTGATTGATTAAAACATGTTATTGTAAAGTTTTTTTTTTTTACATTAAAATAATTATGGATAAAACTATGCTAATTGTTTTTTTCTGGCAATTTTCTGATCTAAATTAACCAGAAAATGAATAAAATTAAAAAAAAATTAATTCATTATTGAACCAGTATTGTTTTTATTATTGACATAAAAAACAAAAGCAGGATTATAGTTAAAGCAACTTTCTCATGTATTATTTCAGTTGGTGATATTTTGATTTTCTATGGACAGGGTGATAGAATTCATTCATTGATTCACCCATGTGTCACAAGAGGCAACTAAAGAGTGCTCTCCCTTTTCCTCTAGTAGACTGCCACACTTCTGGCAAGATCCTTTTCACTTTTTCCTATGCTTTTCTATATTCTTTTCACTTCTTTCATTCTTTAAAAGATAAAACTTCTGACTATACTCACTATCTTTTTAAGGGCCATTTGCATGACTTTCAGTTTAATCTGCAGAATAGTTATCGCTGGAATAACTCTAACCCGTTCGAAAATCTAAAGATTAAGTACAGAGTGTTGGACGTGGCAAAAGATAGCTATAGCCAGATAGCGTGAAGATAGTTACAGTGCATGTTCTTTACCATAGCAACTCGTTTGAACACAAAGGCACCAATTAAGTTATTTACTATTTTCTATATTTGTAGCTTGGCTTTCAGTCAGTCTGTAATTCAACTTCAGCTTTTAGTTCATTATTTAAAAAAAAAAAAAAATATTCAGCATATATACCCAGTTGTGTTTTTACACAATTTTGATTTAACTCAAATTAGAAAAAAATTCACTCACTTTTTACACAATTTGTTTTAATACGATCATCCCAAATTCTAAGAAAAAATTTTTTTTTCGTATTACAATGAATACAATGCTTGCTTCGCATTATTCACCTCCATATTGTTTTTGATTACAAAAAAGAAAATAAATTTCTGAGAAATTCCCCAATTTATATGTATAACTTCAATGGGGAATTTGTTTTGTCTGCATTTTGAGTTTGTGTTTAAAGTGAAAAGTAACTTTTTGATAATTAAGATTAAGATTAGTAACTTTTTGATGTTTAATGGTATAAAAAAATTTAATAGAAGTTAAAATCAAAATTTTGTTTTGTGTAATTTATATTATTTTGCATAACTTTTGTGTTTACGAATAATTAACACATTCTTTTTGGTATGGTTTTACATTAGCACCAGATAAACGAAAATTGTACCGACCGAAAGGTGACAATGAGTAGGGAAATCTTTCCAAAAGGACTGCACTATTATCTGATGTGGATGTCAAGAAAATGAACGATAAAATTATATTTCTCTATAAGCTGTACCTAAACTGATGCATGCCGCCATTTTGTAAACCTATCTTGAAAAAAATCTTTTATCCAACTTTTTGATAATTAAGATTAAGATTAGTAACTTTTTGATGTTTAATGGTATAAAAAAATTTAATAGAAGTTAAAATCAAAATTTTGTTTTGTGTAATTTATATTATTTTGCATAACTTTTGTGTTTACGAATAATTAACACATTCTTTTTGGTATGGTTTTACATTAGCACCAGATAAACGAAAATTGTACCGACCGAAAGGTGACAATGAGTAGGGAAATCTTTCCAAAAGGACTGCACTATTATCTGATGTGGATGTCAAGAAAATGAACGATAAAATTATATTTCTCTATAAGCTGTACCTAAACTGATGCATGCCGCCATTTTGTAAACCTATCTTGAAAAAAATCTTTTATCATTAAAGAATTAAAAATTAGCCTCTCACAGACTGATGATTAAAACACGAATCAGCAATTTCGTTGTTAAAGATTCATTCAAAAAATTACTATATCTCGGATTTCAAACCAAGTTTTCAAGATGGCGGCACGTACCTGTTTAGATATTGTATGTGGAAAAATATTATAATTTCATCGTTCATTTTCTCAAATCCTGCACCATATAGGAGTGCAGTTCTTTTGGAAGATTTTCTGTACTGGTCATCATCTTTCGATTGATACTACTTTCATTCATATGGTGCTAATGTAAAATTGAACCTTAGTTTTCTTTTCAAATGATAATTTACTTTATACAATACTTTTTTCTATACATGTGCAATCTTTATGAAATAAAAAGTGCAAGAACATAAAAATAATAGGATTCTAACATGATTTTTCATTGGATTTATTATATTATTTCTGGAACCAATCTTCGATTTTTTACACCATAGATACAGTATATTTTTTACATACATTTTTCGGGAACTTATCTATCATGTAAAAACAGAATTAAGTGTATTGTATATGATGTATAATTAAGCAAATACTAGCACAATACCCAAATACTTTGCAATAATAGATCTAACTAGATCTGAAAATATAAATCTATATTTCTGGTTTATTATTTACAGTCCGCCATATTGTTTTGTTTGATAATATGTAGAATAAATTTTACCACCCAAATTCGGCTGGTTTAATTAGTTGGTAGTTTATCTTAGAGATTTGACATTGTGCAACACTGCAAGCTAAATCTGCAGATTAAAGCCTGTTTTAATCTGCAAAATAAGACACATTCAATCGGCCCTAAATAAAAATAAAATAACTTGACCAAACAAACACAAGAATTCACCTGTCAAGATATATACAAGATAAACAGAAGATTTGCTTCAGGTTACTTGCTCTTAAAGTTCAGCTCTTTGAGCAAGACAAAAGTGTTACAGACAACTCTTTTATATTAACAATAGATTTTATTAAATATATAGTACTTTCAGTTCCACCAAACCCTCTTCAGTATTTCAGACAATTTAGCATAAAACTAATAAGAACAATCGCTATTTACAAAGCGGTTATAATCTAAATTCCAATGTTCTAAGGTCTTAAACAATTTTAAAAAACAGTTCTACGCACGTTATTCTAATATAATCGTTACGTAACTATTACATATTAATGCATCTTTGGTGTATTTACTACAAATAAAAGTAAAAATAACATTTATAGTCCTAAACAGTGTTATAAACGTAGCCTTTAATAGTTTTTATTTGTAACTTTTATTGGATCCTACTCTTACTGCAAAATTCCCATGCTAGGCTTAGTTTTCTTGGTTCGTTGTAATTAATGACATTCATTCCTGCTGCCCTTTTCTCATATATTTCAACCATCTCTGCTATTCTTAGCTTTTCTGAGTCTTGTACCATACTTACAATTTGGTGTCTTCCCATTTGTCCTGCTCAAAGAACTGAACTTTTAGAGTTGATAAATTGAGAGCAGTGTAACAAGATGACAGAATCTTACAGGTTACTTGCATTCAAAAAATTTGATTACAAGTTGTTTGACTAATATGTATGAGACATTAATATCCAATAGAGGAAAAATAATGTAAAATTTAATAAGAAAACAGAATATCTGAAAAACTTTTGGAAGGCCTTCAACATTCTAGATGCAGTAAAGATTATAGAAGCTGATGAGCATACAATGCTGATAAAACAATAAGATATCTGGAAGAAACTTTGATTTTCATTCTTCACAGATATTTAAGGTTCAAATGATACTCCAAAAGTCAATCTAGTTGCATAGGCAACCAAAACATCCCAAGTGTTATGGTATAAAAACTACAGTCAGACCCTGTTAATATCAGGTGTGTAAATATGAAACAGGAATTTTTTAGTAAAAAGTACATGTTCATAATATGATAATGGTTAAGAGTATTTTATTCAAAGTATTGGCCATTATTAGTTATACATTTTCCCCATCTTTCTGGCAATGCGTGGATGCCATGCCAGAAAAACTGTTCTTTTGAGGCAAACCAGTTATTGAGCCATTTTCGTACATTTTCATAGGAAGTGAAGCGCTGCTCAGCAAGTCCATGCCCCATCGATGCAAATAAGTGAAAATCGGACAGAGCCAAGTCTGGTGAGTTAGCCGCATGTGAAAGTATTTCCCAATTAACTGCTTCCAACGTTTCCTGGACCAGTTTTGCTTTGTGTGATGGTGCATTATCATGAAGCAAAATCACTTTGTGTTGCCTTTTATTATATTAACTGGTCGTTTTTCATGCAAAGCTCGATTCAAACTGATCATTTGTTGTTGGTAGCATTTAGTATTTACGGTTTATCAGGTTTTAGCAGCTCAAAATAAATCACACCCTTCTGATCCCACCAAACACAGAGCATTGTCTTCCGTCCAAAGCGATTTGGCCTTGCAGTCGATGTCGATGGTTGTCCTGGATCAACCCAAGATTTTTTGGGTTTTGGATGATCAAAACAGATCCATTTTTCATTGCCAGTCACAATTCGATGGAGAAATAATCTGGCGAGCAGCATTTCGCAAGTGGTTTTTCGATTTTCCTGTTGTCTTTCGTTCAGTTCATGAGGAACCCATTTTCCCAGATTTTGGATCTTTCCCATGGCTTTTAAATGTATGGCGATGGCTTCTCGTGACACATTCAATTGCTCCGCGAGTTGTTTTTGCGTTTGAGCGTTATCCTCATCCAACAATGCTTGCAATTCACTGTCTTCAAACTATTTTGGTGGTCTTCCACGTTCTTCATTTCTCACATCAAAATCACCACTTTTTTATATTTATTAAACCACTCATAGCATTGTGATTTACCAGGAGCACGCTCACCGTAAGCTTCAACAAGCATTCGATGTGATTCTGCAGCAGTTTTCTTCAAATGATAACAAAAAATCAATGATGTCCGCAAATCATAACTTGTAGGCACAAAAGTCGACACTGTTGACAGATGTCAAAAGCAAACAATGGCAGTGATGATGCGGTTTGACGAAAGGTACATTGGCAGGTGGCTCCATCTATTGGCAAATTCCAGTTTCATATTTACACACCTGATACGTGGTTCAGTAACATGCAAGTCTGCTTAACATGCAGTTTTACCAAGGCTACCTTGATAAGCAATTGGTTGTGATATCATTCCTAGACATCTTCGTTATTAAATCTCGTGATCGTGGTTCAGTAACACGCAAGTCTGCTTAACATGCAGTTTTACCAAGGCTACCTTGATAAACAATCTTGATAAGCAATTGGTTGTGATATCATTCCTAGACATCTTCGTTATTAAATCTCGTGATCAGGGAGATTAGCTGCACGTTCAACCATTAGTGACACATCAGTGGACCTTAAATTGAAACTGAGCCAGTCAAGTGATACAACTATACAATAAACTTGTTAACATCAAAATCATAATTGTTATATATAGGAAACCATTCTCTACAGTAATCTTAATACCAGATTGATTTATAGATCCAACTGCATATAAAAAAAGCAGAATTAAGGTTAATGTTCAAGAGAGTATTTACATACTGTAATGATCAGGAACTCAGAAACAGGAATTTGATACAATTATATAAATTAGAAAACATGGATACTGTCTTCATTTTATAATGAACATATACCATAAAGTTGAATGGATATTCAATAATTCTGGATCTAACAGTAATAGAAATGATGCCTGTATGGAAGATCGGTATTATAAGAAAAAAGTTATATATAAAAAAATACTCTCTCTTAAATGAAGAATAGAAAGAACAACAGATTTATTTCTAGCATATGTCAACTTATAAACAGTGTTTGCAGCATTACATAGCAAAAGAGATACATATGGCAGTGAATTGTTGTCAGGTGTGTATAATAATTTAAGTAGACATGAAAAGTATATAAGAAAAATATTATAACATAAAGTGCCTTAACAAACATAAATATGATATTGTAATGTGAAATTTGACCACTCTGCTAGTGAGAAAAGTTTTTGAGCATGACATAATATAGAGTGGGGAGCAGTAGTAGTAGTTAAAGTATTTAGTAATATAAACCAAGCAAAGATAGTGAAACTATTGAGATACTTAAAATAAACCAAAATTTTTTTGCAGTTAATGACAATACACTGATAGAAATAACTAGGTCATGGGAGTGATGTATAAACACAGGACTATTTATGATAAAAGAGAATGTTGTATGAATATTTATGTTATATTGAACTTCTTAATATATTTTGTATAAAATATATTAAGAAATATTTGAATGCTGTAATATATTTGTATACATATTTTATATAAAATAATTAATTTGAAATTCAACAATTTGAATTATAATGAGTTCTGTTGAATATTGTAAATATTTGAAAATTTAAAATGCACTGTACATTTTTAAAGTTATGCTGATGATCTAAATATGATTGAAAACATTTCAATATTTTGTTTTTTTTTTTGTCTTTTTTGAGTTATTTGTATTTTAGATTATTATTGCTATGCTACATCTAACTACTAAAAATTCCAAAAATTTGCAAATTTATTCTTATACTGTATCATACCATCTGTTTAATATGACTATGTTTTAAACTATTGATTGAGTTTTCCATAAAATTTTTGCATTGGGGTATTTGTACTAATGGTGTTGATATCGGTACTATAATTCAATGCAACTTTTGCTAATATAATATAAAAAATCAATTTTTTATAATGGACAATAAACTTGGATTATTATGAAATGCATGAAATATTTATAAAATTTTATTTAATCTACATTTAATGAATATTAATTTGTCATACAAGATTTAATACATTCCAATTAAAAATGATTATTTACAATTATAATAGAAATCTTTAAAAATTTTTAAATACAAGGTATTTCAACAAAAATGGCCATTTTTAAATGCAACAAAAGAAATACTTGTTTTAACCCTTTAATGCCCAAATTATCTATTTTCAGTAAAAAAAACTTTTAATAAGAAAATCACATTCTGTACACATTTAATAAACACAATTTATTTTCAAAAATTTTTTGTTTGGTACATAGAGAGTAAATAACCTAAGCGTTTCTAATTTGATACCATGGGATGTAAAGGGTTAATGAGAGAAAAAAATCTATAACATAAGAATTGCAACCTAACACATTTCCATTTGTAAAAAACCTTCATTCACATTCATGTTTTGAATATTATATCCTGCAAATGAGCACTTTACAACATTGACACTCAGACTGCAATAGTTCCAATATCTCAATAACAATGGTGCCGATTTCCAAACGAATGTTATTTTTGAGTTTCTCAGTGGTGTGGGGCCAACTTATACTTGCTTTTCAAGTGTCCCTTTGACTTCCTGTAATAACAATTCTCAGTATGTATAAATTATTTGTGTTTGAATATTTCTAATCCTAAGGATAGAAAAAAAAAATATAATTGCTTTAAAGAAAAATCCTACAGGATTTTTCTTTAAAGCAATTATAGCTTCAATTCTGCACCCATAATCTAATTGAATGTTCAAATGGGATGGGATAACACCTTCCAAGATTATTTATAAATAATGATGGCAAAATCACCTTTTTATAAAATACCTTAATAGCAACTTCATATTGAGATCCATTTCAATGATCCATGTTTCTGCAAATGGCGTACTTCTAATTAAACAAGTGACACTCAAGTACCTCATGAGGGAAAAATTTCCACAGAAAATAAAATCACCCATTTTATTAAACAGCCTGCATTATAGAATTCTTCAAATTTTGCTGCTACCATATCATATAAATGCCAATTATTGCTTTTTAAAAATTAATTATAAAATTTATGAAATATAGTATAAGAACAATGCAATTTAGAGTTTTTGACGTACTTACAAATTTTTTATTTGAATTAAAATCATTCCATTAGAAGTTAGGGTCAGTTCCAAACCTCAACAGTAAGTCATCAGTTATTAGTCTCTTTTGACGTCAGAAATAACATCAGTTTGTTTCTGGAACAACTTGCTGAGTGTGGAGATAAGATGGCGGCTAACAGGGTGATGAAGAAGACAATAATGAATATTATAACCAGGGTTGCAGAGTCGGATAGTAAATGATCCGACTCTGACTCCACCTTTTTTAAAAAATCTGACTCCAACTCCACCTGTCAAATAAAATCCGACTCCAACTCCCGACTTCACCTTTTAAAAAAATCCGACTCCGACTCCCTAAAATTTGTAAG
>AYEL01047329.1:0-13583 GCA_000484575.1 Olivierus martensii
CTTACCACAACATTAACGTAAGGTACGTCCAGTGGATTCCTAAAGAGAGAAAGGTGTCTTCTGTCAAGAAGGTGCATCGAACTCTGAGTTTTTGGATCGAAATCCATAATCATCTTCAAGTCTGGTATAAAAAAACTTGTTGATCAGTAGGAAAAGGTTGTACGTACAGGGGCACTTATTATGATGTTTAAAAAATCTGATATAAGTAATTTTTGTACAAATACAGAAACGGCATTACTTATGGTATGACCTGATACATTAAGAGAATACTAATTATTACGCAAATATTATCTGATAAAAATGGCAGTAAAATTAGATTTAATTACAAAAAAGATTAACAATTAAGAGAATAACTTAAATGTTCTGCAATAATATAATGATATTTCAAGTAAATCATGCTTTATAGCAAGTGCACATTCTGATTTATCTTTGCCTATCTAAAGATATTGATGAATAGATAAACTGTGTGAATCCTTTGATCTTAATGATCCTAATAAAAGTTTAAATAATTTTATTTTTTTATATGTAATTATATTTTGAACTTGATAAAAATAAATATAAATTTAAAATTTATTTTATATTGTTACAATTCTGTTTTGTTGACAGATTTAATATTAAAATTCTAAATCATTATGTTCCAACCTTGAGCTTTGGATTAGATTCAAATTACTAGTAAAGGTTTTAAAATACTTCAACAAATGGTAAAACCAAAATCAGATAGTACAATAGAACTCATATTTTCTATGGATAGGCTCTCCCAATTGATGCCTGAAATTTTGGATAATAGCAAATATTATATGTTACTGTACTTGTTGTATATATCTATAATAAAGTTTAATTTATAAATTAGGCACAGTATACATATTAGCATCAACAACAATAAAATAGAACAATTATAATAAAGTTGTGTGAATGTGAATTTTTCTCTTTCTCTCCTCTCTCTCTCTCTCTCTCTAAGATATTTTATGTACTGCACCCACCTTTCTTTTTCATTTTTCTTATGATGATGATACATTGCCTAAATGATGAAATTAATTTAAATTATGAATGTTTACTGTATTTCTGGAATTTTCTATTTAATTTTTTTTTGGACTGTGGTAAAAATCCAAAAAGAATAAGTGAAATACATAGAAATTGAATCAGCAGATACAAGGTTTTCACTCTATAAATAAGTTGAAAAAGCTCACTTGAATAAATATATGATTAATTCAAAATGAAAAACTACCAACAGTTGTGTAATGGATTTGAAATGATTTACCTGTGGGATATTTTGCTTATTTATAAGTAAAGTAGTCAACATATTATTTCAAAAACACACAAAAAAAATTAATTAATATAGATTGACTGTTTGTTAACTACAAAGTTAAGGAAACAAGTTCTTAATTTTCAAAAAAAAAAATTTATTTCCAGAAATAGAAAAACAAAATTTGTTATATCACTTACTATTATACTATATGAATTCATTATGATCATGGTATAATCTAATTTTATCAGAGAATTGTCTAATTTTATTAGGGATTTTTCAAAAATTACTATAAACAACGTATGATTGATTGAAAATTTTTAACCTGATATGGTGCCAATTTTTATAGTTCAAAGTTTGGGTTTCAATATTCAAAATGTAGATTCATTATTTTATGATTTATATTAAAAGAAATGAATTGTTTTAAATTAAAATGATAGAATGGTATCAAGCCTAAAATATATTACACAGATTTATCATATTTGAATGAAATCAAAATACCTTGAGAAAAGTTTCTCTTGCTGGAAAAATTTTTTATTTCATTTCATATTTTTTGAAGATAAACTCAGAAATCCATAGAATATTAATAAAAAAAATAATACAGTATACACTTTTTTACTGAAATTATGTAATTTTATTCAGTAACTGATTACAGATTCAATAATGATAAGTTTAGAAAGATATGATTTATTTTAAGATTATAATAATAATCAAAATATTTCAACAGTTTTATTATTTAATTTAAAGATTACAGTATTATCTTAGTGTTTCAGTATAAAAAAAAACTCATTGTTTTATATTAATTATTATTTTTTATACATAATAAAACATTTCATAATTTTGAATATCTTTGAGGCAAAATTATTTAGTTAAATTTATTGTCTTATGCTATTTATAAAATTTATAAGAGTATATACTATTAATATATTGAAAATAATTACTTGTAAAATATTTTAATAGTTAAATTTCAAATTAGGAAACATTTATTTATATACTAATTTGTATAAGCAAAAATTATATAAAAAAATTATTATATGAATTGAGCAAATATGAAAATTTAGTTACTATCTCAGTATTAATATAAATTATTAATATTTGCATTTTAAATAAAATGTAGCTGTAGAGCAGAGGTTCCCAAAGTTTTGCCTGGTGGGCCAAATTGTAAATTCCAAAATATATGGCGGGCCAAAAAAAAGTGTTATGGAAAAATACGTTCAAATCAATAAAAATTTAGACGCAAGGGAAAAATTTTTTACTAATTTTATAGCATAATCGTTCTTTATTTATGACAATAATTACTTTTTATTGCAAACTGTTTAAAATAACACATTTCAAAAATAATTAAATAATTTCAAATAAAAAAAGAAAAAAATAAATTCATCAATCTGAAGTGTGTGACTTGTGCAATTATTGTTTTCTTTTAATAATAATATTGAACATTGATTCTAAGTCGGTTGAATGTATTCTTAACACCTTTTGTAAATGCTCATCAGTTAATTTTGATCTCAATTTGAACTTATACTCATGATTGAGAGAGTTTTTTTGCATATATAAGTGCTTCCAAATAATGTAAACATATTTGGAAGCATTTATACATGTAATTTTTTAACTGAATAATTTTTAATTATAATATGATATTTATTTTTTTGTAAAAATTAAATTATTTCTATGAATTCAAGATCGCAGATGATCTGACTTTGTGGGCTGCATTTCTAGGGTTTGCAGGCTGCACTTTGGGAACCCTGCTGTAGAGAATCAAAATTTGCAAGATTTTGTTGAATCAGATTTTATTAATCATATAAATGGGAAAAAATTAATTTTTCTTTTGGAAAATTGGTGGTGGTAATTTTTAAATATATGGCTAGATAAATTAAAACATTTTAAAAAATTATGATATGACTCTCAACTAAAAAGATTAGATAAACACAAGAATACAGTAATTTATGTGGAATTTTTTCTTTTTGTAATTACACATGTAAAACATATTTTTATATGAATTTTATACAATAGTTCAAACCAAAACATCTGTAACAGCTGGTTATGATGTTTTATTGTTGATTTCACCTAAATTATTGCTTTAAGAAATTTTATTACTGGCCTAGATAAAATTTCTTTGTTGAGAGGAAACAGCTGAAAACTTTGATAATTGAAATCATTCTGTAAATATCAAGTAAGGAAGTTAAAAAATAAATAAAATGATGACAGTTTGTATTGAGAAATGAATTTAAGCAAGATTTTTTTTTACATCAACTTAAGATTTAATGCTTATAATTTATGTTATATCTTATATAAATTTTATTTCGAATAGATAAAATTTTATTTGAACTGAATTATGGTAATTAAATTGCATTAAGAATACTTCCTATTAAAATAAGATATGATCATAAAGTATCATAAATGAGATTAAAAGAAAATCTCAAATTTGTGTGTATGTATGGAATTAAAATGCGTATTTCAGAAATTTATGTAGGAATTGAGAAATGCAACTGATACTTTGATAGTTTCGAAGTATTGATACTTCAGTTCGATACTTTTGTTCAGTAAATATTGAAATAAATGTATCGATGTATTTATTTCGATATTTACTGAATATCAATACTGTTTTTGTATCGATACTATTTTTAAATAAGGATTTATTTTTCAATCTTTTAATGTAAATGTTCATGGTGTCTGATAACGTCGAAAAGTTTGACTACTTTTCATTTTCATACTACATTTATATTTCAAGCGTTTAATTTTGCAAACTATTGTCGCGGAAAATTCTCTAAAATGCGGTGATTTTATTTACTCCAGATGATTTTTGAAGCTATAGGTTGAATATCCCTAATCCGAAATACTCTGGACCGAGATTGTTTCGGATTTTGCAATATTATATGTTGAAGAGAAATAAAAAACATAAAATAAAATTCATTGTCAAATGTTTTTGACATTTTTAACGATATATAAACAACAAAACGGAAATAAATAATCATAGACACCTCGCACTGACATTTGACGATTTATTGAATCACTATCGTGCACCAGCCAGCACGCACATTATTGCGTCATCTTTTCACACAGTGAATCATAGTCCTATCCAAAGACTTCCACATGCTATGAAAACGAAATTACGGATTTCGGATTGGGAATATTCAACTGTATTCTAATTGGTGTTAAAACTAGAATTTTTTTTTATAATCATGGTTACATTTTATAATATAGTATAAAGTGACCGGATATTTTATGTTGAAATGCGGGACGTGCCCAAATAAAAAAAAAAATTCTCTTAACACGTTCGTGAGGACACCACTTTCTTAGTTTATTTAGTTGTGAATCATTAAAATGTCTTAGATCTATCTTTTTACGCATTTATTAATATAAAAATTACAAAAAACATACTTCTGATAAATTAATAAAAATAATTAAAAACATTCTTCTCATAACAAAAAATTAACTACACAGAAAATAACAGTCTCAGTAAAAATATCAAAAATGACTATATAGATACAACCATCAATACAACTAATAATAATAAATAAATAATTACATTATTTATACGTATTTTTTCACAGAGTGAAATTTTTAATAAATCTTCATTACTTGAAATAATATAAAATTCTTCACAGGAATCGGAAAAATTGTACTTGTAATATTGCTTTCAACTTTTCTGCGCTTAGTTGCGGTTTTTCTGAGGTTTAAAACTTATTCATCATGAAAAAAATTTTCCATAGCATCATTAGCCCTAGCCAGCATAATGAAAATTCAATTATCATCTTAATATCCCTGTTCGTATTAAAGTGATTAAATATTTCTATCCCCCTTATATTGATGACGTATAGTGAGTGGTAAATACTGCATATTCATTCATTCTTTTAATTTGAATTTTAAATCGGCTGTTTTTGTAATAATCTCCATCATAGTATTTTTATTACCTTCAATATTTGTCACTTACAACTAGAAACATTTATTACCAGTTAATAACAATAGCGTCATCTAGTATGAAGTAGAGGAAATAGCAACTTCGTGCCATTGCGAAATATTAAAAAGGTTACATGTTTAATCTGCGACAGTTTTCATTGCGGGACAAACAACTCAAATCCGGGACGTCTGGTTACTTTAGTATAGTAACAATTCCAATAGTAATCCTAAATATCCAGTAATAATACAATTTTCAGGGGATTTCAATAGTTATATTTTATAGAAATAATTTTTATTAAAGTGGAAAAAATAGCAACATAGACGCGTTTTGAACTTAAATTTTATAAAATATTTTTAATAAATTATTATTTTAGTTCTTTATTATTACTTTTTGTATGTAATAAATTAATCATTTATTTTTTGTTTAATAAAGTACTGATATTTTGAACAATTATTTTTGATTTATTCCTTTTAACAATATTCATTGAAATTTTTGGTATCAATGCTACAAGTTTCGATATTTTCCAGACAAGTGTCGGATAATATCGATTTTTCGTAAATATCGAGTAGAGTCAAATATCGATATTTTTCAAAAATACAGTATACATTCTAAGTTATGACTAAGGAGACTAATCGAATCGAAAAAGTCTCAAATTAAATCTTCTTCCAGTCATTTTTAACTTTTTCCCAAACCAAAATGAACTATATTTTGTACGTGATACCTCATGTAAATATTTTCTTGATTTCGCATTAAAATACATATGCTATTCGGATTCAGTAGACAACTAAACTTAAAATGGTCAATATTATTTGATTTTTTAATAAATGTTCACAGAACTGTGCTAATATCTTCCGTAATTAACGGACTTGATTGAAAATTGCATATTGAGACCATAACTGCTCAAATTCTGATGCAGCGGACATACATTTTTCCAATTCGGCAGGGATCTATGTAGAATTCTACTGAAGAAAGAAAATAGAATATATCTGTGCTTAATAATTTTTCTCACTATACGACATGATGTTACTAGAAATTTGTTTTATTGTATAAAATATTTTGTTGGAAAGCAGTCTATAGATTATAGTGCTATGGCGCATAGTATTGTTATGATCTGAAACGTATTTCTTTCCTGCCAACTCACTGCTAACCACTATCTTGACCTTCATTATTACGTGAGTAATAATCTGAATTTGATCATTTTGTATTTCAGGTGTAATACTAAATAGTGGAAGTGCTTACATGATTGATTCATGGAATTTAATTTTCTTGTTAATTAGAAGCTTAGTTTTAGTGAATCGAGTCTAAAGATCTGCGACATTATTTTCTTTAAGACGATTAATAACGATAAGTAATAGTAAATCAATAAATACAGTGTAAGTTCAAAAACTGATTTGCAAATACTAATTAATTTAATGATACATTTTTTATAAATTGTAATAAATTAATATGTTCAAAAATTAGTTAAAAATTATCATGATCGTTTTAAATAAAGGTGAGATCGTACAGATTGTTTTCCAGAAAATCGTGTTAAATAACCTATTGATAGAAAAATGGCTGATTTTTCTACTCGAACTAACTTCAATCAAAATTCTACTTCTGAAACGCTTTATATAGTTTATTTTTTGTGAAGTTATAAATACAGAAGGATGGAACGGAGATTTATGCAATACTTCTATTTTATTTAAATTAATAAAAATTTTATAAAATTCTAATCAGAAAATTACATTAAATCTATATAAACTTGTATTTATTATTCATGCAACGGCAAAGTACTGTATCTGAGAATCACAGATTTCGTTTCCTTATAAAAATACATATAGATACAACCTTTCCTTATAAACAGTAAAGTTTTCAGAAGATTTACTGATTGAAATCCTACGACTTGTTTTGGTATGAGAAGTAACTCATTATTCATCCAAATAACGCAGAATTCGACTTATTTAAACGCATTTATAGAATTTGTGTTCATAACTTATATCGGAAAATTGAAATCTTAATTGACAAAACATTCCATAGCTGAATAATAATAATTCTTTACCATTTAAAATTCTGAATTAAGGCAAAAAATATGTTTATGAATATGAATTTATATATATGGTATTTTGTGTAATTTATCACGTTTCATTAGTTTTTCGATTTTAATATCAATGAATCAATAAATTAAATTAACTTCCAAACAAAATATGCTTTTTTATCTATGAGACGTTAGTAGGTTTTTATTCAAGAATTTCCAGCTTAATAAATTAATAGTTAGCATATCACGTATATTATAGAAAATCATGCTTTATAAAACCGTAGTTATAGTTACAAATTGATTTAATGCTATTTTAAAAATATCGTGTTCATTATATATTAATTTTATATAGATTAAAAATTTTAAAAATTTAATTTTTTAGAGTACACTTTGTTTTATTAGAATAACTTCCTCACATAATCTTTGTTTTTACATGAGTTTTTATACTGACTACTATTTGATTTATATTTTTAGAAGTTTAGAATTTCTATATACTGTATATAACATTAAATTTCTTAATTTTTAATTAAAGAGTACATATTAGATTTTGATTTTTACTTTTTATATATGGTTATCATAATATATGATCAGGTTTATTTTCATTTCATAACTTTAATACTTGAATAAATATATAAAAATTATTGCTGTGTTATGTGTTTATCATCTTAAAAAGCTTCTATTATCTTGATGTATGAAATTTTTTGTTTTAATTCCAGCACACAGACTTTGGAATTTTATGGAACATTTTAATGATAAAATAGAAATATAAGTTGTAAAAGAATTTAAACAATGCTTATTATGCATTCAGTTGGAAAAACAAGTGAAAAAAATCAGGATTTTTAACTCAATAATTTATAAATTCTGTATATCAGTACATACATAATTGATTGTTCAAACATATTTGCCATTTTACTATTTTATAATTAGACAATTTTTTTTAAGTTTATTAATCTATTAAATAGTTTTTGATGAAAAAGCTAAAAATGCTATACATTATATACATTTTTTAAAAATTGTATTACAAATCTTTCTATATACTGTATAACATTAAATTTCTTAATTTCTAAATAAAAAGTACATACTTAGATTTTGATTTTATTTTTTATATATGATTATCATAATATATGATCAGTTTAACTTTCATTTCGTAATGCATGAATAAATATATAAAAATTTTGCAGTTTACTACTATTAATTTTAAACCAGTTTAGCTAAGTGATATTAGCCATTCCAGTAAAGCGAATTTTCAGGTTACATTTTACATATTTGAAAATTTTTTCCCTTTTATTCCTCTCTGCAGGCCACTAAAAATGGAACTCCAGTCGCTCCGCAGGCGCGGCGCGCTACGCCAGGGACTCGACACTACCAGGTGTTGCGCCCGATGTACTAGCGAACTGGGTCGTCTGATCAACCGCGGTGCACTATGTGCCGTCTGTCGCAAGAAGGTCTGCAAGGCATGCAGGCAGTATGGCGACGTCGACAAGCAATGGGTGTGCGTTGTCTGTCGAAAACAAATGTAAGTAAACATTTTATAATGATCTTTATACATGACAATCTAGTAGAAATAAAGATTATCGATTATATAATGTCGGATTTAAGTATGGTACTTGGAATTTATATAATAATTTAAGAGAATTAATAATTCTGTATTTTATTAATTATTTTTAGTAATTTTCGAATAGTGGTGATTTTTTAAGCACTAGGGGGCGTAATAAAAATGTCGAAAAATTGATGTTTAGTTTCTTATTACATTAACCAGTAAAATTGTTAGCTTAGTAGAGTCGATCGATTAAATAATCAGTACAGTTTCACTTTGTAGTGGCCAACATTCTGTTATAGTTATATCCTATGTGAATTTTGGAAGAGTTAGATTGTCTGCTCTCGTCTTATTTTATCGATTTTGTACTTGTTGAATCTTGTATTCACCTCAAAACTGAAACCTTTGATATTTAAACAGTAGTACTCGATATAAGTAAAATTGATTTGCTTTTTTCAGTAAATATTTTGAAAGTTTGGAAAAAAAATTCTTCATTAAACTTAAATAGACGCGAATAAAATTTTTAAGCAACCTTTCTCCATGTTTTCACAAATTAACAAACTAAATCGTTAATCAAGATTGTTATTGATAAAACCGATGCATTTGGTATAATTCTTAAAAAAACCGAATCATGTTTTTATACAATAAGACATTTCAAGAGTCTTCATGCGACTATGCTATAGATTGAAAAATATGCATATTGAATAAAGAATTCCTGAAGGACTACGACTCGTGATTGAAGTTTATTGGTTGAACTGTATCATTACAAATATTAGCTGTTTAAAGTTATTTCAATTGAAAAGTAATACAGTTACATGACATTTCTGGTAGAAAGATTTACAATAAAGAACGGGAAGAATGAACTCCCGTATTATTTATGTGGAACCCAATTGGAGCTTATTGTAATATAGTAGCTAGTGCCATAGTTAGTCCAATACATCACGCTGTTTATCAATAATAATAATGATTTAAATTAAGTTGGATGATAAACTAATTTTTAGAATTTTATTATATTGAAATCAGTTCATTTTAATTCTTACTTCTTTTGGAAAGCAATTATCTTTTCAGTGTACACTTTCGTCATTATGCAAATTTTTAAACTTTTTACTAAGAACGTAAGAAGTCAATTTAATAAAATTTTAAGAGATATTATATAGGAAAATTATTCTAATGAAGTGAAGACAAAGTCTGTACGGTACCCAGGTTTTCTTAACGAAATTGAGAATTTTTAAAGTAGCTGTTCTCAAATGCAGCCAGGCGCGGACCGTTAACTTTGGAGACCCTGGACTAACATTGTTTTGGGGCCTAGCCAATTCAAAAAGGTTGTCAAAAAGTGAGAGCTATGCTAAGCTAACACGCTTTAAAACAGACTTGCACTCTCAATCCGTCGTTGCCACATTATTTGCATAATTAATAAATTACAAAGTATATTTTGATTTTACCAATTACCGACAGAGCCGTATTTATTATTTACTGTCATTTAAAACATTGATATTTAATATTTTATTCAAATTCAATAGTGTTACAAACCAACGATTTAAATCGATAAAAATGTATAAAATTTCATCCCATTAAGACAAGTGGTCACAAAAATTTCTTCTGATAAATCATGGTTTAGAATGAATGCAATATAGATCCATGTATTACATAAGTTGATCTCATATGCTGTCTTTATCAGTAAATGATACTTAAAAATATAGTTTGGTAAAATTTTTATCGTGGTAAGTAACGTTATAACATTTTTTTTACAAAAAAAAAATGCTTTCAAATAAGTAACCTACATTGCTATTCATGTGTGACAAATAGTTGTAAATTCTGTATTGTATTTAGAATTTTAAAAATTTCCAATGTCGCCATCTTGTAACAGTCTGAAAATATCAAAATTAGTATAGTATTTGCATACTTATTAAATTAGATAAAAAGAAAAAATTACCTAAAATTTGAATGACTATAATGGTAGGTTTTAGGATATATTGATAACGCACGAAGTGAATCAATACTGCATACAGTATAGTATATATAACTTTTTTTTGCACAAATACCGCTTAAAATTTTTTCTCCTATTTAATATTAATGGCTATCAGTTGCATCAACTACTGCGTTAATGCAATTGATAGGATTAATTTTTGTAGCATGTAGATCCAGATTCAAACCATATATTAATTTTTCATTAGGAACAATGTAAATTTGAGTTAATATGCGTTAAAAATTAAATATATGAATGATCAGAAAATTATTAATCTTCAAAATATTTTTTAAAAAATGAAAAGTCCTTCATTAACATGAGTATTAAGAATAATTTTTATAAAAAAATTCGAGAAATAGAATATTAATTGATATTTACTTAACATGATTTGAAAATTCTAAAACATCGCTTTTGTATTGTAATTTACTAGAATAATTTTATGCATATTTATATTTAAATAATGCATCTAAGTGAGTCCCAGTTTTATGTCTTATTGAACTTATTATAAGTAAAAAATTACTCATGATATCAATAACTTTTTTCATGATATATGTTTTATAAGGAAAATTCAATTGCCTTTTTTATATAAGTTTAGTATAATAGCATTGTTTAAGAATTAAGTAAAGACAAAAATTTTAGAAAATGATTTTTTTTATCATTTCACAATAATGTGAAATGATAATCACATAATATAGCTAAATGGAAACAAAATAATAGGGAGAGAAACAATCGAGAGAAGATAATTGAAAGAATAAGGATATCTCAAATTGTAGCATGCATCTATCTATCGAATTATTTAAGAAAAATTCTGCAAAAGATTCGTTTATCCAGAATAAATTTAAGATTTGTTGTTCTGATAAGTATGCACGCAGTGATATCATTCAAAATTATTGATATTAACAACCGGTTCCCTCTGTTTTTTCTTAAAGGAAAATTATCTCCAGTTAATCATAAAATAGTGCTTAAAATAGATATATAAAACATAACACAGAGATCAATAAATTGAACAAAAATCATTAATTTTATTGTTCTGGATACTACCATGTGACGAATGATGACATGTGCTGAAGGTGCATGACATATTATGTAAACAAAATCAGTCTAAATAAACAAATCCAAAAATACCTGTGATTTTTAAATTTTGAACAATGGTTTTTGTATATGATTTCAATGTGCATCAAGAAAATATAATTTCATATTAAAATATGTTGTTTTAGTACATATTTATTTTCCCGAAATTATGAGACAAAGCAGTCATAGTTTTGGCTGCAGTGGACTCTCTTCAAATAATAGATGTGGACTTCAACAAATAGTAATCATGACTCCCCTATAATAATTTTATTATTTTTATTTAATTGTAAAACATTTAGCAAACTCGCAAGAATTTTCGTTTTTCTGTCCCCACAAGCAGTGGCGCAGCCATGGATTTAGAAAGGGTGGTGCAATTAAAAAAATTATTCAACTAAAGATTTAAAAAGAGTGGTTGCATTAAAAAATTAAAATAGTGAATGTTGTTTGAATAAAACTGCAATACAAAAATACATTAAAAAATTATGTTTTATATATATATTATTCAATATGATTGGTTTATACCAATCGAATCTATTATACAAATAATAATAATTACATGAAATCATGAAACAAATCTCAGCAATTCACAAATAGCAGGGGGCAATTGCTTTCTTATATCCCCTTGGCTATGCCACTGGTTCTTCGAACCTGAAAAATTCTAATAACCTGTTCGGACGAACCAGTGGCATTAAATGCAGATAAATGTAGCAAGTACATAGCATGAACATTTTGGTGTATATATTACAGGATAAACCCGAATTCAGGAAATACTAGAATTTCCTAGGCAAAACGAGAACGTCCTAACGCTTGTCGGACGTTCTAGTATTTCCTAGGGCCCGCGAACTCGAAATGCCGAACATTTCGTATCGAAAGTCCGGAATTTCTAGTTTTTCATAGTCAAAACCCGAAGTGGCGAACAGTTAAAACAAAAAGTCTTCATATCTCATGTATTCCCGCTCAGTTTTCGATATTTGCCAGCAGAATTTTCTTTTAGAGAATATTCACAAGAATAAACAAATCTCATTGAGGAAGGCTGCAATCTGGGTCAGTGGAAGTACGTACATAGTGCTGAATCCGCGTTAAATGCACGAAGTATCTGAATTATGTTTGTATAAAAAGAACAACATTTTGTGTAATTCTAAATGCCACAAAAGCCTACCTTGCAAAATAAATAACAGGTTCCTAGTTATTTTTTTTATTTTTGTATTTATGGTAATACTGTGAATATAAAAATTGTTGATTAATTGTTAAAAAACATTATTATAATGAACATAATTCATATTTTTATTACTTGATAGGATTCTGTTGAGAAAATGAAATAAGACAAATTGAAAATAGAGCTAGCTAACTCTCATTCATTATTACACGGTTGACTTTAAAGAACTGAAATTGCAATTTTTTTTATTTTTTTATGGACAAATATTTTAATATTTTTATTAGTCGTATGGACAAATAATTTAATATTTTTATTAGTCGAACTTCAGCATAAAATACAAAGTAAAAATTTTTTAAAGTTGAAAAACACAACTAGGTACAGTAGTACAGTAGTATATTTATTTTTGCAAGATAGGCTTTTGTGGCATTTAGAATTACATAAAATGTTATTCTTTTTTGCGCAGACGTAATTTAGATACATAATGCTTCGTGCATTTAAAGCGGATTAGCTCTATGTATTTCCATTAGCGCAGATTACAGCCTTCCTCAATGAGATTTCTCTATGTATTTCCATTAGCGCAGATTACAGCCTTCCTCAATGAGATTTGTTTATCCTGGCTGATATTCTCTAAAGAAAGAAATATCTGATGACAAATATCGAACTCTGAGAGGGAATACGTGAGAAATAAACACTTTTCT
>AYEL01047331.1:0-38078 GCA_000484575.1 Olivierus martensii
TGAGTTTTATTTACTTATTTAAGAAAGTAAGCAAGTAGTTTCTTTAATTTACTGTAATATCTTTAATATACAATGATACAATACTTTAAGATGAAATCTGAATGATTAACTTTATGTTTAAATCTTACAGTGATATCAGTTTTTGTTAATGTTATTAATCTTTTAAAAGTGAATATTCATTCATTTAAAAGGAAAATAAATGCATACAATGAAATTGATATTGAACAAATAAATTAGATATAAATTCATAGTAAAAATCTTGTTTAATAATAAAATTTATGATGAAAAATAATATATATAAATTTAAGATTAATATTCATTTTAATATTTAAATTTTTGTCAGAAAAGTAACTTTCTTTTATTTATAAAGTTTTCTTTATAATATTCCTTAATAATATATAATAGATTTAATTTTTATTTTAATTTGAATAATTTCAGATAATCATCAATTAACTAATAGTGCAAAAAATTTGGTTAAATTATGCAAATATGAAATGGAAGAAATTGAAGTTTGTCCTGATTGTTATTTACATGCATATATGCATAGAGAACATTGGTTTTGTGAACCTTGTGTAAGTTTTAAATTTATTTTTTCTTTAAAAACAGATGCAATAGAATCTCAATAGTTTTAGATGAACAGTGCAAGTAATTTCAAATTCCAAAAAACTTGAACATTATATAGAATATACTCCAAAAAAAGATCATTTGAAATGTATGATTTTATTAATATGTATTGTGTATATAATATTTGCTAAAAGATTTTTTTTTAATATGCAACAAATCTTTAAGACTTTTTAACAAAAAAATTATTTGCTTTCAAATATGCATTCAAAAACAAACAACTTTTCATTAAAAAATTATTTCATTTTTTCAGGTGTAGAACAGCAATCAGTATTCCCTTATTTTATGTATCAAACAAAAGACAAATATGCAAACAACGACATATACACATTAACTGAATTCAGTTCTGTGAATAACAGAAAATAATCGTAGTTGAAGTAAAATGCCTGAATGACATTGAACAAATATGAATAAAACTATTCTTAACAAAATATATTATTGAACTATTAACACAATACTGTATTTTGTTAAGAATGTTGATTTTTATATATACAGATAGGCCTCGATTAGCGCGACTTCGAATAGCGCGACTTAAAAAATTGATACCGTTATTCGGTTAGCGCGAGAAAAGATTGGATTAGTGATACAGATAGGCCTCGATTAGCGCGACTTAAAAAATTGATACCGTTATTCGGTTAGCGCGAGAAAAGATTCGATTAGTGCGAGTTGTAAACACAAATCAGTCTTACTAACAAAGCTCCTTTTATGATGATGTCAATTAACAAATTACCGTTAATTTTCGGTGAGTAAAACCGGACGAGCAGTCCAAGAACGGTCACACGATTTTGAAGGGGTGAAACATCAGAAAGATGGGCTTTTTGCCGTTAACTGTTTAACATTACTGTACTATTATTTAGCTTTGCTATCGTATACATACAGTAGAGTACAGAATTTTCTCTTTTAAAAAGTATCGAAATGGATAAAAGGAAGAACACTTTTGATGATAAAACAGGAAACGAAAAAAAGAGAAGTGATTACGCTACAGCAAAAAATGGATGTGATTGAGCGACATAAAAGCATTCTTTGTTAAATTTTTTTAAATAAGGATATCTTTACAAATTTATTTGCCTATTATATTGCTGTACTACCGATATTATTTATTTTCTTTTGTTTATTATCTGATTTCTTTATTTAAAATAAAACTTGTGAAAAAAATTTGTTTTTGTTATCTTTTGGTGTCGTATTCTGCTAATAAACAAATAGAAAACTTGTTAAAAATTTCTCATTGGTTCATTAACTTCGCTTATTAATGCTATCTGGAACTAATTTACTGATTCAATAAAGTTGCAATGCTTAATTGCAAATCGGCCTATTCACTCAATTCTCGACCCAGAATTGGCGGCCAGGCGGCGCTCAACTTCCGCTTTCGATTCGCTATTTTAGTTTTGATTTGGCGGTTGGTTTGATGATGATATGAGACGCAATTCCTGGTAAGTTATTAATTTAGATGATGAACAATGATGTAAAATATGAAAATAAATATTTACAATAAACTTAACACTAACTGTTTAAGAGTTATTCATTGTGAAGTTAGCTAATGGCCGGAATCTCACAAAGCAAGAACCAATTACCATATTTTCCATAGAGTTAATACTTCGATTAGCGCGAATTCGATTAGCGCGAGAAATTCGTGGAACCAATTATTCGCGCTAATCGAGGCCTACCTGTATTATTATTTATATTTTAATACAAAAACTTTTATATCTTTTAAAATTCTTTTATTTTATTTTTCCAACTTGTATATAAGTTTTACTTTTTTGCAAATTTTACATCATTCTATTTTTCTTTTTATATAATTTAATTTATTTATATATATATATATCCTGTTATTGAGGCTGTTACATTCCAGATCACTACTGCAAAGTGAGTGTACTGTAAATCAGAGCCTTTTTTCATTTGCTAATGCATATAAAAGCCTAAAAACATATTTATTCATTAAGTGCACAATAGTGCTAGATCTAAAAAACTCCCAGATTGCCATGTTATAAAGCATTTGCATATCACCTTTGAGGATTCAGGTTTCATTGCAGATCTCATATCTTCAATTTTTCAGAATGGCTCTAGGCTTGGACCATTTGTGTTAATTTAAGTTTTATATATCTATTCTAAATATTATTTTGCAAACAATTTTCATTTTGAGATATAAAATGAAAACATGGAATATAATTGAAAAGTATTGTAAATTGAGGTATTCCTGTATATTTATTTCTTTGTAATATGTGAAAATATACAAAAAACTAGAAATTAAAATAAAATTATTATATTTTTATTATAATTAAAAAAACATTTTATAAACAAGATTTTTATGCAAAAAATTTATCACTGTTTCATCTAATCATTGCACTTTTACATATTACCATCCATTACTATTGTTGATAATTAATTGTACTTTAGATAATTTATACTTTCAATTTCTTAAAAATCCTTTGCAGTTCAAAGTACTTCATTAATAAATTTCGATTTAAATACTCAAAATGTTATAAATTATTTGAATGAAAAATATTGGTCAAAAATAAACATTACTCTAATAAATAAATATATATATATATATGTTAGATAATTTGAATGATAAGTATTTTCTAATAATGACCTAAAGATTGTTGAAACTCTGTCTGGTATAAGAAAAAATAAAATTGAAAATTGGATAAAGTGTAAATTAAATTAAAAATAAATAAAATTGAAAATGTGTGGATAAAGTGTAAATTAAATATAAGGCAAACTCTACATACAGACTTATTTTCAAATAAATAGTTCTTATATTGAAAGCACTGACAGACTGTAGACATTATATATATAGACATTATTATTACATTATGTATATTTGACATTTTTGAGTTTTATTTAAAATAATAAAGGTTTCCAATTTGAATTTATCAAGTCCGGGTTAAACTCCGTGCTTGATCTCGGGTTACGACTCGGTCTTCGTGAAAAATTGCCCTTATCCGTCGTATTAAAACCTTTCTGTTCTATTCTGTTTGTGCCTGAAGTGGATATAAAATTACATCGAAAACATTAGTATTTAGCAATAAAATTAGTTTTTTGCACCTGCTGTGTAGTGCTTCTAATAATGAATAAGTTAATATCATATATATATTTAATATTATATATTTTGAAAAACCTTAAATTCAATTTTTAAAATTAGTATTAAATGGCATCAGCTATCTCTCATCCTTGAAATGAGAAAGTTAAACTTGATAATACAATCATTCCCAAAGTTACATCATTGGTCATTCCAAGATAGCAATGTCATTCACGATAATATAAATCGAATCAGATTTTCCCATAAGTATAATATTAAAATAAAACAACAAAAATTAATCCAGAAAAAAATTTTAACCAAGAAAATCAGATATACTTATTCTGTACTTATGAAAGATTTATAAAACATATGAAATCTGACAAATTAAATGACAAGTTAAGAAAGAAATTGCATTCTCTCTTGAACTATAACCAAGGCAACTGGATATCCTTAATCATCATCATCAGCATTTCTGTCTCCCTTTGTTGGTTCCATGTACCTGTCTTGTGCAATCTGCATCCACTAGGAATCAATTACTTTTCTTATATCATCTTTCCATCATTTGTATTGCCTGCTAGATGTTTTTTCCCTTTCCTTAGTTGTCACTCTGAAATTCTCTTTGTCCATCTCTTGCAATAACAAAATGAAATAGTGATAAATTTTTTGCATATAAATCTTGTTTACAAAATGTGTTCTTTAATTATGATACAAATATAATAATTTTATTTGAATTTCTAGTTTATATATTTTTTGGATCAGTTTATCTCACTATGTGGCCTGCACAACACCACTTGCTGCAAAATATAATAATTTTATTTGAATTTCTAGTTTTTTATATATTTTTTGGATCAGTTTATCTCACTATGTGGCCTGCACAACACCACTTGCTGCTTCTAATTGCTACCAGTATGTCTTCTACTTTGGTTTGTTCTCTTATCCATGTGTTAATCTTGTGGTCTCTCTTAATGAATTCTAACATGTATCTTTCCATGTTTCTTTGGGTTATTACTAGTTTCTGTTCCATTTTCTTTATAATAATCCATGTTTCATAGCCATGGACTGTTGATGAATATTAGTATTCTTTTGTCTCTTAGAAAGTTGCTGTATTGGCCATATGCACATCATCCCAACTGCATCCTATATTGAATTTCTTTCATTTGTTCTCCTTGTGTTGTGATTACTTGCTGTAAGTACTTGTATTCTTCCACCCTTTCAATTGTTTGGCCTTCAGCCATTACTGGTTCTGGATTGATTTCTGTATTAAGCATTATCTTTGTCTTCTCATAGTTCATTTGCAGTTCTATTTTCTCACTTTCTATCATGAGGTTACTAAGCATTTTCTGTAGTTCATTCAGTGTTTGGATAATCACTAAGATTCAATAATGAAAATTGCTATAAACAAGTCTTAGACTATGGTTTAAGTAAATCAAGTGCTAAATTTTGAAAGATAATTTTCTTTTCCTAAAACAAGCTTGTTGTTGTTATTCGTTACTTGCTTAATTCAAAGTATTCAAAAATCTCAATGCAGGTACAGTAAGTCCAGTCTTCTCAATCAACTTTGAAATTGTTATGATCTTATCTACTAGTTCAGATTCTTTGATCTTACTGAAATAAGAAAGCAAGCATTCTTTGCTTTCTTATTTCAGTAAGATCATCAAGTTGCAAAGTCGCAAATTCTAACAACTATTAATAATAAATAAACACCTAACAGTCTAAATGACTCTGCAAATCCAGAGTTCGGCCTGAGCTCAAGTCTTTTAATACTTTCTAAAGTAAATATAATCAAATCCAAACAATCTATCAAAACTTAACATCTAACTGCCAAAAACAATTAACTGGAAACTTACAACTAGAAATATCAATTAAGTGTTAGTTCGAGAACAAAAAACAATATTAGAAACTTATACTGATAAATTGAATAAATTCTCAGAACAAGTTAAATAATAAAAAATATAAATATATTAGACTCAAAACACCTACAAAAGTGTAAATTAAAGCTTTATTTAAACAAGAATAAAGCACAATTCAAATAACCAACAAAACTTATTTAATCAAAATTCAAAAATCCAAAAATCAATTATTCACAAGAAATAACCTTAAATCTTACTTAATATCTAATACCTCCACCTCCGATACAAACTTCAAGCAATTATAGATCCTTACAAGAAATTTGATTGCCACTTAGCCAGTTTCATGGCAATACAACACTTCCCTGTGTCATCGGACACGTATGGTTTTATATTAAGTGATTACAGTCCTGAACTTGGCTCATTTGCATAAATTTGCATCACAATATCAAAAATTTATTAGCTTACAGAGTAATAAATTCATGTCATTTTCTTTACAATTTAATTATAAACTGAACAAAAAAAACATCAATAAGAGATCATTCATATTCTCATATTGGCTCAGTGGTAAAACTTATTTAGATTGGATGATGTCACTAGCTGGGGAAGCTCATTCAGAAGATGGCTGTCCATTCCGTAACATGTGATTGCTAAATACTGAGATGGAGAATGTGCAAAGTAAGTTAACTCTTAAACCAAAATATGATACGCTAAATAATAAAAGAGCATAATAAAATAATAAACAGGATAGGTCAGAGTTAATCTCTTCACAAAGTTTGAGTTCCTCATTATGGGAGTTTGGAATCTCAAAAACATCAGAAATAACTTCCAAATCAAGTTTGCTTCCATATTTGGGATTTTGTGTTATGTAGGCAATAAGATCAACTTTTAGAATGGTATCTGAACCTTGAATAATCTTTTAAAAACGTCATTTCGGATAGTTTTTGCAATGGTTAAAAACAAATCGTAGGAAAATTGGAAAAACCATCTCATCGTTTTTTATTAACCATCGCAGAAACCTGTTTGGCATTTTTCATCATACTATATTTGGTTAAAATAATAAATAGAAATGCCCCAAACTGACGTTAAAACTTCGATATGTCAAATGCCGGACTAGTAGATTTGTCGGATTTTGGTTACCGGATTATAATAATTCTGCTGTATACGGTGATTGTAGTCAAAATTTTATATTCTATTTATGGAGAAATTTCTCTGACATTCATTATATCTGGTATCAGAAAATGGGATGAAACAGTTTGTATATATGAAAAAATTATTCCTGAAATTTTTTATGTGGCAATGAAAAATTTGTTTTCATTTGAAATATGATTGTTACTGTTCTTAATCAGTAGCACATTTAGATACTTTGAGGCTTTAAGTTTTACGGGATTTTGAGGCTTCTATATTTCAAATTTTTGTGTATTTATAAGTGAAAACATATATTTATATAGATCTAGATATCAAGAATTACTTACATGTTTAAAAATATATATATATTTTAAGAAACTATACATTTTTTTTTACGATATGCGTAACAGTTCATATAAAAATTTAAAGAATTTAATGATGTCAAGATGTTCAACAACTCGATATCATTAAGGCGTAAATAGCCATTTATTCCTTTTTTTTTAGTACGATATGCGTAACAGTTCATCATATAAAAATTTAAAGAATTTAATGATGTCGAGATGTTCAACAACTCGATATCATTAAGGCGTAAATAGCCATTTATTCCTTTTTTTTTTGTATCAGAATTTAAGCCATTTAAATGAGGCTATTGGAACATTAGAATTAACCATTCGTTTACGCATAAAAATAATTTTTTTCTCTGTTAAGTTTCACAAAATTTGTTGAATAAAAAATTATTTTCTCCTGCTTCTGTTAAGTAATCGAGATGTTTACATTAACAGAATATCAACAAGGATTATTATTTATCAAATCCTGAATATTACAATAATTTGATGCAAGACCTTCATACAGTACAAAAATAAAAATTTTCTAACATCCAAGGATAACAACGTTACCGAAATTTCCTGGCTAATTAACAATTTTTTATTTATTTTATCTTTTGTATTTTCTATCAACCGTTCTTTCCTTTTGACAGTTATCTTGCCAGTTTTTTTTTTTTTGTTCGGAGTCCCAACCTGACCAGTTTTCTTATCTGTTCTATTATGCGGTAGATGTAAAATTTAAATAATTCCACTTCCTGTTCGCTTTAATCAGTTTTGACCCGTTTGTTAAACATCGCGAATCTCCTTTCACTGTTATCGTTTAAAATAACAAATTAAAATAGTCCGATAACTGATTTGAATAAGATTAAAATGTATTAAACGCGATTAAAAATATTCATCACACACTAAACCTGTGTTAGGTATGACGTAGGAATTTACAAATACTACCTTGGATAGAATAAATATTAATTTAATTTATTGTGTCTACAGTGAATTTTATCACGTGTTACGCAATAAAATAACAGAATTAAAAGTGATAAAGGCAGTTAAGCGGCTGATATATATGTTTTTTTGTAGTATGAGACGAAATTTATCATGCTCCATTATACACGGACAGAAAAATGTATTTTTTATAAAAAAATTAACTTATTGATTTATTCTAATGTATTATTACTCTATGAAATTATATATTACTTCATGAATATAGAATACAGTACTGTAAGTCAAAAATTTTAATATTTGAGAATACACTGATTTACTTGGGCTTTGATACTCATAAAAACAATCATGGAGAAATGGAGGAATACGATTTTCTAATTTCTTTTCTACAATATTTTTTTATGTAAAAACAATCAAAGAAGATCGCATCAAGCTGCACCGTAAAAATCCGGAAGACTGTAATTGACCGTATCTAGAATCTTTCCTTTACTAATGATCGATGTTACCTGCAGCCTTCCTGGTAGCGAATATTTTCTAAGATTATAACATATTTTCGTAACTTATCGCTACGATTCTACAAAACTTTTAACATCGATGGCCAACGTTTACAAAAATTACTCGACCGTAAAAGCTTTATTTTCGCTTTTATTTTTAGTTTATAAACAGTTCATTAGCAGTAAATTTTTTTTACATCTGATCTAGTTAAATAATAAGAATATTGCATCGGCTTATAGGTCACAGTTGAATGTACACTTTCCATTCCAGTGAAGAAGCAATTCTTAACACGACAGAACAAACAATGATTAAATAGCACATGTCGTTGGCTGAACAGTTAATTAATGCAAGTTTTTAGTGATGATGAAGTGTCGCTGTCCGACACTTCATCACTAAAAACTGAATAATTTTCCAATAATTTTTACGTTTCTTGATGGTAATATGATATTAGCGTGCCACGATAAATGGTGCATTGAGATATCGCAATAATTAATAGCTGGCCAAGGGCCGAATTATCGAAAAATCGAAACATTGAAAACCTGTAGCCCTTCTATGACGAAACTCGAAATGGTGTGTTAAAAAGTCAAGATCTTCTCTTGTGCAGACCTTCACCAATTTTTTTACTTACTGGTTGTCCTTGAATAGTCTTAAGTATTTGCTAACGATCTTTGAGTAGTTCACGAACGTTTAAGATGTTTACAGAATTCAAAATATCACGAATTAATTTTATTTATTAAATGTGATTATATTTAGAATGGCTGGGCTCCCGAATTTCCATATTGAGGGAGCTTATGAGTTACAATCAGGTTAGAAGGGAGCTAAAGAACTTGTTTTTACCATAACAAGCGCATTGTTTTTATCTAGATTGCGAGTCTTTTCCATAAGAAGTGGCCTTGGGGAGTCTAATGGTGATGGTAATGAGGCTAAAGCCCTTAATTCACCCTAAGGCATCATTGCCAGTGTAAAATGAGATCTCTTATCGCTTTAATCGAAGTAATGAAGTTTTTTTCCCGATAGAAATAAGCTTGCGATGTTATCGTGTGTATATGGATTTTACTTTTATTTGGAAAATATCGGGATAGCTGATAGATTTATGAAAAATTGTGCGCAACATGGTCTAAAGTAATGATTTTAAAAAGGAACTATGCCATTGCACACAATCAACGAAATATTATTTGTATTTTTGAACATATGCATTGTCAAATATTTTTCTGGTGTGAAATTATGTTTACAGTGGTTCGATAATAATGTCTTTAAACAATAAACACAAAAAATAATAATAATATTATTATTATTATGAAAAAATAATAATATTTGTAATAATAAATATTTTTTAATTTTTACTGTATTTATGTGTGTGACATAGGTAATTTAAAAAATTGTACATGCCCACCAAGTAGCACTGCCACTTAACTAATGAAAATTTAGAATTAATTTTGTGTTTGACTACTACAAATTCCGAACCTAACAGAAAAAAACTGTTAAATCAATGATAACGCATCTTATTAAGAGTTCTTTGTTTAATTTTGATTACGTTTCTTTGTTGACATAAATTTCGTGGTTTTTTTTGTGGCCCTCCTATAAGTTACGATGAATCCATGCGGTCCTTGGTGCTAACAAGTCTATGCATCCCTACTTTAGAGGAAGTAGACTTGCACTCCCATTCCGACATTGCCACATTATTTGCATAATTGACAGATGACAAAGTATATTTTGATTTTACCGACTACCGACAGAGCCGTATTTATTATTTAATGTCATTTACAACATTGATATTTGATATTTTATTCAAATGCAATAGTGTTGCAACGATTTAATTATTTATTTTTTTAATTTTTAATTTAAATTCTTTTTATTTTTTATTTTTGACCGCGAAGGGGGCCCTTTGATTGAACGAAGCCAGGGCTGCAGCCCATAAAGACCATGCCTAAATCCGCCCATGGCTCTATGAAGTGTCAAATATCGTCAAAATCTGTTAGCAGTTGTGTAGTATGTAATAAAGTCTTCAGATTTTAGTTCGAATTTGAGTGTTGTCGTCAAGTATTAATGATATCGAGCAACATCATTAAACGCATAATAGAATTATACAAACATATCGATGTATGATGTGGCAAAACTTAGCTACGGCGACGTCGACATGGCTTAACAATGAATATTATTGTCCATATATGTGAAAATATGAGAGGAAAATTATGTAAGAAATGCCGGGCAGCGTCAAACAGTCGGATAATTAGCAGTGAATAACGTTATAATCATTACTAAACAAGCATTCTAATAAATAGTTTTAAACATTGACTTTTTTAAACTTTAGAACGCCGCCATCTTGTAATACGACTTTATAGAAGTGTCAAACTACAGCGATGACGTGGCCAGGGTATTATACATAAAAGAAAAGACAAAACTTGTACTTTAATCATCAATAACATAAATTCTATATACAAACTATTGCGCCATGGTCTCTTCCCACGCCTCCTAGTTATATCTCTGATACGTACCGTATAAAATAAAAAAAATCTCTTAAAATTGAATGGTATTATTTGGTTGTTGACATTGATTCGCAATGAAGATGAAATGAGAAGATATAATCAGATAGAAGATAAAAAGAGTAAATTAGCCATTTAAAAATAAAAACGTTCTATCATATATAGCAGGGGTCGGCAACCGGCGGCCCGCGGGCTGCATGAGGCCACACGTGCATTTTTGGCGGGCCATAAAAGGTTGACTGTAATTCAACATGTGGCCTCGTATGTTGAATTATTTGAATAATACATTTTATAAAACGAATAATAAAAATAATTCTATACTTCGTGATGATATGCCATTGCACGGTTATATTTCGTGATGATATATCATTGCGTGGTTCGCCAATTTTATACTTCGTGATGAAATGCCATTACATGGTTCGCCATGCAACTTGGTGTCAGTCATCAGGAATGAAGATAACACAAGCGATATCACATCTCAGATTATAAAGTGGACACCACCATGGATGTATAATACATCTATGGTGGATAATTTGGATAAGGTAAACCAACCACAAAAGTCTCATTAAGCAAGGATACAAACATATTTGTGATGCATAAACTATATTATTTTGTTTTTACATGATAATTTTTCATTTAGTTTCATTTTCATGTTTGTTTCATGTATCGTATTTTAAATATTTCTGCATTTTTTAAGTTAGATTTAATAAAAACTGATGATAAATATTTTTTCACTTATTATTTTCTCTTAATTAATAAAAGTTGAATGTGGCCCGTAAGTCTGAAAAGGTTGCCGACCCCTGATATATAGAAATCAAGAATATCTGTACTAGTATAATCCGCTTAGTATAATTTATGTACTAGTATAATTTTAAATTCGCTTTTTAATACTGTATTTTTTTTAATTTTTTAAAATGGAATACATAAATCATAAATAAAAATCTATACTCTTGTATGAATTGTATTTTTAGATAATTAAGAATAGATTATCTGTACAAATGTAACTATTCAGTTCTTCGAGTATTCTCTCTTCGTATGCAATAAAGAATACTGTACTTAATTACACTTGTATATAAAATACTTAAGCATAAAATTAAGTAGTTTAAGTGCCTATAAAGAAACACATTTTCTTCTCTATTTAATTATTTACATCATCACTGTTTTTATTTACACAACATGTTTATTTAATAATTAGTAAATAAAATTTATAACTATGTTATATGATTTATTAATTAGTTTACCAATTTTCGAAAATTGGTAAATTATCTAATAAATCCACACGCTAGATCCTACTGGAAATACCAATTTTTGAAAATTGCTATTCAATATTTTCTACATTGTTTTATAACATTGAAAAATATCAATTCATAATACGTGCAATACAGTATAAAATAATATGAAAATAATAAAAGAAATTATTATTATTATTATTATTTTATTTTTATCTTTTTATCATTTTCACGTTATTTTATAACATGTACCAAGAGATACGGTAGTGATTCTGAGCCAAGTACATAAGTCACTGATTCTTATTACGGTAATCAAGCGGCTCAAATTCAACTTAGTATTTATTTTGGTTTTAGTTAAATATTATTAATCTGACAACTATATTCGAGAAAAGTATTTATTAGGATACCTATGGCCAAATTTGAAGCTTAAAATCCAATTAATAAAAAAAAACTAGAGCAGTTTAAAAACTGCTAAAAGTAGAAGAAAAAAATGAAAACTTTTTCAATTTTTTCATTTTTCTCTTCTTCCACTTCTCAGATTGCATCATTCAACCAATATCGATAAATTTGGGATATAGGTATTAAGAAATTAGATTAAATATTCTTAGATTACTTGAAGTCCTCTGAAAATTTTAGCATAGTCAGGCCAAAATAAAGGGAAAATGGGAGTCCGTTTTCTGTAAACATTCTATATAACACATTATTTAACCACTTTTAATCAGATTTGGAATATAGGTATGTCCAATTAAATCTGAAAATTTTGGCTCAATTGCACTAGCATTAAAAAGTGTAAAAGAGGACGATTCTGTTATAGATCATATCCTTCAACCGATTTCAAAAACATCTGGTATGTAAATATTCTTTTTATTTAAGGCTTTCTGAAAAATGCAGTCTAATAGGGCCAAAATGAAGGAAGTAGAATGCCTTTTTATCATGAACTTTTCTATAGATCGTATCGATTAACCGATTTCGACCAAATTTGATATAGCAATTTTGGCAAGATTCTGCTTTTCACGGAATCCGAGATTTTTGCATAATATTTTTTTCTTAATAGTAAATCGGTATATAAATCAATCGCGAAAACTTTTTGCAAAATATTTTTAATTATATTACTAGTATTAAATCGGTATATAAATCAATCGCGAAAACGGAACTCGATAATAGGCTATGAAAAAGTACGCTTATTATTTTAAAAATTTCCCTAAAAATTTCGATTTAATCGGATTAAATAAAGAGGATATTTAATGATTTATTAACTATTATTTAATGATATTATTATTATTTTATTACATAAATAAAGTTAATTAATAAATCATTATTTTAATGATTTATTTATTAACTATTGTTATTAGAATGTCTTTCTAGAAAAATGGTTTTCATCTAAAAAATAAATGATATCCCATCAAAAATATCTGATATGTAAAAAATAAACCAAGTACAGTACTAAAAAGTTAGGATACTTGTTAAAATTTAAATGTGGCTACTTGATTGACGATTTAAATAAAATATCAATAATAACGCCAACTAGAATAGTCACATCTAAATTTTAACTAGTATTCTAATTTCTTAATATTGTACTTAGTTTTTTTTATATACTGTATATTAGATGTTTTTGATTTGATACAGTACTCTACTGTACTGCAGAAGAAACATTTTCTCTGATTTCACTTTCGATATTGATAATTAATACTGTATATCTGAATTTTGTCATACATATTTTAAGAATAAAACTCTGATTTCTTTTGAAATCTGAGTTTGTTGTTAAGCATCTTTATTAATAATTTGTTTTAGATAACGATGCATTGGAAGTTTAAATAAGTCGAGATGTTAAAATTTATTAGGAATACATCAAGAAGTTATTTAAAATGCTACACTACATCATAAACATTGGGAGATATGAGAATTTGAACCGTTCTTTAATCGATATTTTTATATAAGCATATTCTTGTTGTAAACATAAATCTTGGATTAGGCAATGCAATTTGTAAATAATTTGAACAGGCATTTTTTTTAGATTTGCCTTTTTTATTACATTTTGACATTGTAACTATTTGACAACATTCTAAAACTTTAAAATTTAAACTTATAAAAACAGCATAAATCTTTAAATATACATTAGCAGTTACTCCATGGATTAGATATGCATTATAAAGACTGAAGAGGGCGTTGCAAAAGCCGAAATGAATATCTAATCCATGGAGTAACTGCTAATTTATATTTAAAGATTTATGTTGTTTTTATAAGTTTAAATTTTAAAGTTTTAGAATGTTGTCAAATAGTTACAATGTCAAAATGTAATAAAAATGGCATATCTAAAAAAATGCCTGTTCAAATTATTTATATTCTTATTGATTAAATATTTTGTAATGGAATAATAAACTCCAGTATAACGCGACGAAAAAATTGCGCCTAGTATTCATACAACGCTATAAATACCTGTAAAACGCATAGAATAAATGCTTTTTAACGTTACTTATAATATCCGTCGATTGCAACCATGATTGTAACAAAAACCAAACGATATTTACTTCGTTTCCATGACAACTTTACAACTTTTCTGTTGGGCTATACGAATTCTCATTTTCGGAGTCAGTAGTTTACTGGGTCTATTTGTATATAATATTTTAAAAAATTTAGTTATCCTTACTTTGTTTTATTTTTTTATCTTTTATCAAAAGAAACCTTATTTAAAACAAGTTAATTAACACATTGCACAATAAACTCATATTCGAAACTAACGCACATCTCATTAGCAATATGCTATCAGTGTTGAAACACGGAGAAAAATTTAAATTTGCATAAAATCGTCTGATGATGCGTGTCTGTATTACGCGATTTTCTATAACGCGGAACGTATCCCCGCGTTGTACGGGAGTCCGCTGTATATTTACAAGAAAATATTACGTGTTAAAATGGCATTATAATAAGTCAAAATCATATATCCCGCCTAAAATAATTTCGAAAATGTTCTTTAAAATTAGTAGTTATGATAACTTATTATCATAACAACCGTCGTTGTTGCTTTATCAATTTTTTCGATCTAAAGTATCAAGGACAAAGATTTCGTTAGGAATAAAATTATACTCGAAAAAAGTTTTCAAGGATTTTTAAAATACATATAAAATTTCATATATTCTTAAGTTCTGAGAAATCACTGAAATTACTCAAAATATTCCTGAAAATCTGGAATGTTAACGTTAGACACAATAAAACTGGATTATAATTGTTAAGAAAAATTCGATTTTATATCTTGGGAGGAATTTAAATATTTTAAGATGAATTTTAAAAAAATATATAGAACAGTATTTTTCATTCAAGTAGTTGTGGCCATGTTTTTCGAAAAGAATAATATTTAAAATGAATATGATATCATTGTCGTGTGGCCAACAATTTCAAAAATATCAATTTTTTTTTAAATTTCCAATGATCACCGTATTGTAATGTGGTCAAGTACGAATTTCATAATCATTTAATGAGAATATAGTTTGTTTAATAAGGAATGTTTGTTTTTAAATTTTTATATTCTGCGATATTTATTGAAACATTTCACGGATGGGTAGTTAGATATATATAGTACATGGAAAAGTAATTACAGCGTATTCCCGTACAACGCGTGGTATACATTCCTCGTTAGGCTGTGTCGCACCTACAAGCGACGCGACGCGACGCTGTATGATGTGATGCTACGCTACGCTACGAGCAACAGTCTATTCCACCAGAAGCGCTTCTGTAGTGTCTATAATGAAATATCGTCCCACTATTTATATACTAAATGCCGATTATGGTCATTTTTATCTCATTTTCCATAATACAAGTTTTTTTTTATAAATTCCGCTTATTAGAACCAACCCCTAGGAGAGGGGGTGTTCTTCTATAGTCGTAGAGAGTACACAATCCAGTCATCGTAATAATTAAGAACATTTCCCAGCTGTGCATCAGATGATGTTTTTCATTGCTCTTTGAAAGGTTGCTGGGGCATTTTTTAGCCCGAATGGAAGGACCCATTGGCCCGGGGCCCATGAAGCCTAAAGGGGTCTATGGACAGATCTCCGGAACAGCTGGAAAAGTATGTGGAGTGAAGCTAAACATGTTGTTTCCAATTTAAACATAGAAGTAAAACTATCTAAAGGTGGTGATGAGGCAAAACGTAAAAGAAGGATGTTTCATTATGAAAATGCGATAGCAGAAGTAGATTTGTCCAAACAAGATGAAACGGATGATTTCCTTGAAAAAGCGTATTTCAGAAAGTCTCTTTTCTGTGAAGTGTTGGATAATGTTATTAGTGGAGTCACAGTTCGTTTCAATGCTGCAAAATACATTTCTGATCAGTTCAGCTTTCTCTGGAAGTACCTAACTATTGTTGTAGACGAGCTGAAAGAAAAATCAAAATCACTGGCAAACCAATATCCTGCTGATATAATCAATGAAGATCTTGTAATGGAGATGAGTCATCTGCCAACTATTCACCCAGCAAATTTTGGAGACAATCAACTGAGCCCAATGGAGCTCCTTAATTGCTTGAAAAAAAAATACAAATTGGAATGACTCTTTCCAAATATATGCGTCGGTTTGCGTATTCTGCTGACAATTCCTGTTGGCATAATGTCTACTAGTCGCTCATTAACATGGTAGATCTTAGATAATATTTTACAAAAAAAATTATCTAAGATCTACCCTATTACCAGGGCGACTAGTAGACTTGGCAAGACTCACTTGTCAGTATTGAGAGTGATCGTGCCAAAAATATTAATTTTGATGCTGTAATTAAAAACTTTGCAAGAAAAAAGCAAGAAAAGCACCTTTGTTTATCATAAAATAATTTTTATGTAATATATGTATAGCTGTTAGGTTCTTTCCTTTTTTTATATTTTTATGCATGTATATTTATACACGACTTTTTTGTAATTTTTTTTGTAATATATTTTTTAAAAATTACGTGTTTCTGTTCAGTATTAGTGAGTTATTAATCAATACTCGTACACGATTCTGCAATATACACGCACATAATACTACATATACGAGTCCGTCACACGTATGTGTAGGGGGCCTCAAATTAGTCTTTTCCCTGCTGAAAAATTTCTCTCGGAGGCCTTGATTAGAACTTCTGAATCGAACTCGGTAGCCATGATTCTGAATTTGCCTGTTTCGCTTCAGAAAACAAATTACTGTAGTTTGTATTTCAGCTACAGCAGGCGATGCTGCGCGGCGCTAAGGTACGCAAGTGGGACGCGTCGAGGTTATGTTTATTGATTTATTTTCTGTTGCTCGTAGTATCGCATCGTAGAGCATCGCGTCGCTTGCACATGGGATATGCAGGGAACACGGCCTTATTGGAAATCGCGTTATACGAGACACGCATTATCAGACGATTTTATGCAATATAAACTTGTCTCTGAGTTCCAGCACTGATAGCATACTGCTAATGAGATGTGCGTTAGTTTCGAATATGATTTTATTATGTGCAGAGTATTAACTAACTTGTTTTAAGAAGGTTTATTTTAATAAAGGAAAAACAAAACAGAATACAGGTAACTAAATTAAAATATATATATATATATTATATACAAGTAAACCCCGTAAAACATGGATTCCGAAAAGGCGGATTCGTATAAGCCGACGGAAAAGTTATTAAAGTTGCCATGGAAACGAAATAAACATCGTTTGGTTTTTATTGCAATCAACGGATATTTCAAAGAATTAGTATGTCAAATATTTAAATTTATCCTACGCGTTATACGGCACTATTTATAACGTTGTATGAGTACTCGTCGCAATTATTCTTCGCGTTATAGGGGAGCGCGTTATACGGGAGTTTACTGTAATTATAAGAAAAGATACCTAAAAATAATCAAACATAAGAAACTTCTATACGCATTTATTTTTATGATTCTTTTATGATACTTCACCATATTTATATCTGCTTCTTGAAAATCCAGTTTTTTTTTTTGTTTTTGAATCAGGAATGATTTATGAATATAAATCAATATTAGCAATAAAAAATATGTATAATTAATGTAATATAATATTAATAATACATGTTACAAAATAAAATAAAAAAAAATTATACATATATATTTTTTATTCACTGTCCTGTTTCACCTATCCTCATTATTTACATGTTAAAATGACCTCGTTTAACGCTGTTTCATTTAGCACTTTATTTCCTTGGACCATATCCCCCGCGTTAAATGGGGTCTTACTGTATGTCTTTCCTGAATAAAACAAGCCATGATTGATGTATTTCCATTCATATTTCAATGAAATATAGTTTATTTAATAAATTAGTATTGCATCCAAGTTTCCTTAGGAAAATTATTGCTGTGCACTCTTATAAAAAATGATTAAATCTATATTAGATGTCATTTTTAAGCAATTATTTACATTAATTTATATGTTTACTTGATATTTAATAGTTTTTTTAACTCACTGTCCTGTTTCACCTATCCTCATTATTTACATGTTAAAATGACCTCGTTTATTGCTGTTTCATTTAGCACTTTATTTCCTTGGACCATATCCCCCGCGTTAAATGGGGTCTTACTGTATGTCTTTCCTGAATAAAACAAGCCATGATTGATGTATTTCCATTCATATTTCAATGAAATATAGTTTATTTAATAAATTAGTATTGCATCCAAGTTTCCTTAGGAAAATTATTGCTGTGCACTCTTATAAAAAATGATTAAATCTATATTAGATGTCATTTTTAAGCAATTATTTACATTAATTTATATGTTTACTTGATATTTAATAGTTTTTTGCTTTATTTTGCAAAAATATTTGACATTTTTTAATAAAAAATTTCTCTAGTAAAAATAATTATTTTTCTATGATAATAGCTATAATAGTAATTTTTTCACTTTTATTGATTCAGAATACAGGGTGCGCCAGCTAAATCTGGACAAATTTCAAATTGAATTTCCCGCCATATTTGAGCTATTTCATTTAGTGCTTTGTTTCCTTGGAAAGTATCCCTGCATCAATTGGGTCTTACTGTTTATAGCTATACAATACAACACAACTTGGTTTGTAGCAGAAAGTCTATCATCTGTTATGAAATCAGAAAAATCAAACTGGCAAACTGAGAAGCAAAAATGGTCCACATACAAGCTGCCATTATTTCACTGGCAAATTATATAAATAACTTTTATTCCCAAGTTGTTCCTAAGGCATCATTCACTATATAAAAACATATATAAATCTTGCCATCTCCCATATAAATCATTTGTTAATGGCAAAGAATAAAAATTCCTTAATATTTGTATGACAAATAATTTCTTTATTGTTTTTAAAAGCTATATTTTTGTTTACTTAGATAAATAAATCATTGTTTAATCACATATTATTGACTTTGTTGACCTTTACTTAATTTTATTATGGTCAATTGTCATTATCGGGAACAGAACTCCTTATTTAACATAATATCTATGGGAAATTGACTCTCAGTTTATGAGATCTTGCTTTATAAACCCACTTCAGGAACAAATTAGTTCATAAAGTTGTGAACTTCCTGTATTAAATTTAAAAATCATAGCATTTCTTAATTCTCAACATATATTTTTTTTAAATATAAACAATTTAGACTATGTTATGCCTCATGTAATAGGATAAATATCATAAAAAAACATAATATAAATTTAGGATATTCATAATATGTGATCCTTTTTTAATTACATATATGAACTGTAAATGCTATGATATAATAAGCTATTAAAGGCTTTATTAGCTGAACATATACCACTAATAGTATCCTCTTCCAAGTCAACTGGATATACCAATTGACTGAGTCCATACCTAAGCATAGTTGATCAGTTGTGTAGTTCATACAGATTAGCAACTTGTATTCATCATATGCTCTCTACTACCTGTAATGTTTCTGTTAACATATAACGAAGAACTGTATAAGCACTACTAGCAAAGTAACAAAAAAACTTTTATTGGCACATAACGTTTTTGGACAATATTCAGTCTCTCTTCAGTATGCCTATCTTTTAGTGAAGATTACAAAAGTTATTAATTTAGAACATAACAAATGTTCCACTCTGGAGTGGAACGTTTGTTATGTTCTAAATTAGTAATGTTATGTTCTTGTAGGCATACTGAAGAGGGACTGAATATTGTCCGAAAACGTTATGTGCCAATAAAAGTTTTTTGTTACCTTGCTAGTAGTGCTTATACAGTTCATTATATGCAAAAAAAAAAGGAAGGTCGTATATACTATGTTTCTGTTAACTTTCCACAAAGACTATTTTTCACATAACATCTTTACATTTTGCCATTTATAATCAATGTCTCTTAAACCAACTCTGTAGCAGTATTTGCTTGTTGAAGATCACATAACGTGGAAAGATTTTACTTTGAATGTTGTCATTTGATATACAATATAAAATATCATTCTATAAAATATTTAAAATTTTACATCATTTGATAATTCCCTTGCAGCAATAAACAATATATTATTTACCTTTCTTTTAATATAGTGATAAACCCAAAATAGTCTTATTTTCCTTCTTTTTTGGCGATGACAAAAATAATAAAATACGTATATCATCGTCATCATTGCTGGACACCATCTTGATTGAACGAATTCTGTACGATTATAGTACGCTCCATGTATAGATGTGCAACCGTACGCGTATCATCAACTGCAAGTCAAATCTTCTATGAGTCTATGACGATACACTCCGTGTGCAAAGGGCCTAAAGAACCTGTCATCCATGCCTTATTGTTTGCACTCCACATTACACCTAACTTGTTTATGTTATTAAAACATCTTGGTTTTAAAATTTGCCGATTATAAGAAGTGTTTCAAATTCTCCTAACATAATTGCAATATAACAAAAGAGTTAACCATTCTTTTGAGGTTTTCAAATTCTCCTAACATGTTGCAACATAACAAAAGAGTGAGCCATTCTTTTGAGGTTTTCACACCAACACATTCTTATTTCTTAAGGTACATGGTCTTGTTTGGCAAAATTCTAAAAAATAATCTTGATTCATCAGCATTAAAAATATTGCACTCTTCATAACCTTCACAAATTGCCTTTAATCTTCCACTCCAGTCAGCCACATCTTTCAAATCAACAGAATTTGCTTCTCCACAAATTGTTTTAAGAGAGATATTGTGCCTAGAATAGAATTTTTTGAGCCATCCATTTGATGCCTTAAAATTATTTGAGTTCTTTAGCAACTTCTAGTGCCTTTTCTTGAATTAGAAGGCCACTAATGGGAATGTTCTTTGAACAAATAAATTGAAAACTATAATGGAATCAATTTCACTTGTCTCAGTTTCACATTCTTGCTGTTTTCATTTGAATTAGTAATCCATAATTTGTTTCTTTTTTATTTCTCAAAATGCCACTCACTTGCACTTTTCCAACCTTGAAATGTTTGGCAAGAATCTATATGCTCAAGTTTTTCTTTTCAACAGCATTTAGAATTTCAATTTTTTCTTTGAATGTTAATCATTTTCTTTTTGTTGCCATTTTTGAAACTTATGCAAGAGTTTAAACATTAAAAAGATGCAAACACCACTGTACATAATATCTGATAACAGTCAAAACAATAATACCCTTTCTACACTGGCACTTTAATCCAGAATAACGAGTTATTCTAGATTAAGTTTATCAATGTAGAACAAAGGAGATTAAAAATATCCTACTTCCGTAGATCCCATGAAGATGTACAAATATTTCGAACACGTCTAAATATGGCGGAATTTCCGATGAATTCATCAAAAACGGCCCTGGAAGTACTCTTTACTAGCACTTCGAATACGGCCTAAAAAAGAAATCTTACTAAACTGATTTTTATCATTAATGATTTAAAATTTAAATTTTTAATGAGAGAATAGTATTTTTAAAAAATGTGATATATTTTTTTTAATATAAAATAAGCAAATTTGATAGAAATAATTATCAGTTTAAATAATCCTAATATATTATGCAACTAATTCTATTCGTTATATCGAATATTGGCTATCATTTTAGCTGATACATCGTATTATGTCAAGTTTGAGTCATTATTTAATCATAAATTATATTTATATAGATTAACATAGAAAATGGCAGGATTTGATCGAAAATGAAGCAGAGTGTAAAGACCTTTCCGTATATATCAGATGAAGGTGGGAATTGAACGTATACATTGGAAAGCAGAGGGAGAACTATTATTTATCAGCTTCATATCATTACAGCTCACTGATGGGCGTGCAGCAGCATTCCATATCTCCCGCAACGAGATGCTCTGAATACCACTACACGCTACCGAATAACAGAATACTTAAGTAGCAGAAAATATTTATCTAAAATGGTAGTTATCTATGCAAACGTGTTTCTCTCTTCTATTAAAGATTGTCTTTTATACGCATAGCAATAAATTTCTCTATCTATATTAAAAAAAAACTAAAGCTCCTCAAGTATGCTACATTATTACATTAAACAAAAATGGCGACTTGACTATTTTAACTATCAAAACTTTATATCATATTATTCCGCCTTAATTAATTGAGAAGTATACTTACACAAGATGTTCCGAAAAATTCATTAACTTTAAAGTCAGAAAAATTTTTGTAATAGTGACGTCAGATAAGAAACTCCTAAAGTTTATCATAGCATTTTCTGAACTTCAACTCGGGATTCTCTATATATTGGAGGGCGTGGAGGGTATTGAGTGTGGGATTGAATAAAATCCAGAAAAAAAAGATTTTCTTTTAGAAAAACTGAAAAAAATTTTTTTTTGAAAAGCAATAAAATAAGTGAAGTATTAAAAAATTTGCAAAAAAGAAAGCAGGAAGAGATAAAGAAACATAAAAACAATATATTTTATTATTACTTTTTCTTCAGATTGATTCATCCACATCGGTTATATTAGGGTGACTATGTATAGTAAACAGTGAGAAGGAGAATTCTTCAGAAACTAATTTTTTAAAATTAAATCTAGTTAATCTTTTTTTGAAGTTTTTATTATAAATTATTTACTCATAAATAAAAAAACGGGACAATCCGGGAATTTTTTCAAGCCGGAAACAGACTCAAAAACCGGGACTGTCCCGGTTAATCCGGTACGTCTGATCACTTTAGGTATACCCACAACAAATAAAAAAGTTCTGCAACTTGATATCCAATGGGAATTTTATTACTGCAAGCTTACATAATTATTATTAGAAATACAGTAAGACCCCGCTTAAACACTGCTCTGTTTAACACTGTTTCGATATAACGCGGTTTTTTTTTCGAATTCTATATTTTTATTGATTCATTTTGGCGTGGTTTTTTAACCGTTATTCTTACATAAATCCGAAATTGCAGGAATTTGTTGCATTGATACTCCTATGCCGTTTCACAGGGCTATTGATATCAGTACAATGCAGTACATACGAAAGTCTGCCGCGGTCAGAGTTCATATATATGATAGGTCATCAATGTTATTTTAGAATAATAAAAATAACAATTATCTCATTTTAGTTTAAACCTGAATGCTGCCACTTTAAATTATAGTTCCTTGAAGTTAGAACGTTATTTTCCTTTATCAATATTTTTCATTGTTTATAGCTTATTGCAATCTGATTACTGCTTTTTGTTCTTAAAACTAAATATTTTTTCGTTGTTTATAGTTTATTGCAATTTTTGTTCTTAAAATTTTTTATTTTCTAATTTTAAGAATTTTTTCATTTGAATGATTTATGAATCAATTTAAAACTTTTTTTCTAATTTTAAGAATTTTTTCATGAATGATTTATGAATACAAATCGATATTAACAATAAAATGCCTATAATTAATGTAATGCAATAGTAATAATACATGTTACAAAATAAAAAAAGGTAATGTCTATAATTAATGTAATACAATAGTAATAATACATGTTACAATTTAAATCTATAATTAATGTAATACAATAGCAATAATACATGTTAGATCGGAAGAGTATAATTAATGCAATACAATAGCAATAATACATGTTACAAAATAAAATTTAAAAAAATGCTATGTATATATTTTTTTATTTACTGTCTTGTTTCATCCTCATTATTTACGTGTTAAAATGACCTCGTTTAACGCTGTTTCATACTTTGTTTTTTCGGAGCGTATCCCCCGCGTTAAAAGGGGTTTTACTGTACGATGTAATGTGACATATCGACATTTACTTAAGCAGTTATACCTGCCTGTATTTTTCGTTTCTCAGTTTTAAAATTTTACTAATAATATCTCATTGAGCACGAATTTTTAGAATGTTTTCGTATTTATAATGGCATCTTTCATCTAATAATGTCATTATTTTCATCAGGAATTTTGGTTACTATAAAGAAGATTTTTTTTCGTAATGGGAATTCGATGCACTCCAATTTACTGAGAAATTTTTTTGGATAGCCTATTTATATAAAAGAGAAAATATATTAATTTAGAAGGAAGTGGTATTTTCGGTTTAGATAGTGGAAAATAGAATTTATGAAACACGATAACTTTAGATTTATTAGAACTTAAAATATGTTATTTCTCAGGATAAAAAAAAAGTTTCGTGGATATTAATTATTTTGATACTATTGTAAAAATTCGATAATGTATATAGTGGAATCCCGTACAACGCGGAGGATAAGTTCCGCGTTATACGAGACATGCGATATTAGACAATTTTATGCAAATTTAAACTTGCCTCTGAGTTCCAGCACCGATCCATATTGCTAATGATATGTGCGTTAGTTTCGGATATGATTTTATTGTGTGCAGAGTATTAACTTGTTTTTAAATAAAAGAAAAATAAAACAGAATACAGAAAACTAATTTAAAAAAAAAATTATATACTAACAGACTCAATATAACATGGATTCCGAAAATGTGGATTCGAATAACCCGACGAAAAAGTTATTAAAGTTGCCATGGAAACGAAATAAACATCGTTTGGTTTTTATTATAATTAACGGATATTATAAGTAACGGGTAAGTAACGTTAAAAAAAAATTATTCTACGCGTTATACGGAATGTTTATAGCGTTGTATGAATACTAGTCGCAATTTTTTCATCGCGTTATACGAATTCTTTAATAGGAGAGGGCGTTATACGGGAGTTTATTGTATATGTTACAGGATAAACCCGAATTCAGGAAATACTAGAACGTAACGATTGTCGGACGTTCTAGTATTTCCTAGGCCGAACTCGAAATGCCGAATATTTCTTATTCAAAAAATTGGAATTTCTAATTTTTCCAAAACCCGAAGTGGCAAACAGTTAAAACAAAAGTCTTTTTCATGCATTCCTAGTCAGAATTTGATATTTGCCAGCAGAAATTTCTTTCTTTAGAAAATATCGAACTCGATATTTGCTAGCAGAAATTCTTTCTTTAGAGAATTCGCAAGGATAAACAAATTTCATTGAGGAAATCTACAATCAGCGCCAGATTGCTCCAGAAGGTTGCAATCTGGCTAAATGAGCTTTAAGTACACGGAGTATTGTATATCTAAATTATGTTTGTACAAAAAGTACAACATTTTGTGTAATTCTAAATGCCACAAAAGCCTACATTGCAAAAATAAATAAGAGGTACCTAGTTATGTCTTTTATTTTTGTATTTAAGGTAATACCGTGAATACAAAAATTGTTGATTAATTGATTAAAAACAATATTATAATGAACATAATGCATATTTTTATTACTCCACTATGGTGTGTAACTCTCATTCATTATTACAAAAGAACTGAAATTACCAATTGTTTATTTTTTATGCATTCTGAATTCGCTTAAATTTCGAAATTACAGATATTTTTATTGTATCAAAGTAAGAATTTGATGTAAAGTATAGCATTTCTCTCTTTTTTTATACGAATTCTATTGATGGGGAGTGTCGAAATCGATGAATGGGGTTTCTTCATTTCTCGTAGTAGATTTGTAAGTGTAGAACTCGGATTCGGCCATCAACAGGTGTGTTATAGCTATGATTGTTCTCCTTTAATGATATATAAAAGCATTAAAATGTCTTCTACACTTACAAGAATAATAAATTTTCTTATCATATAAGTTTGAAAATGTTGATTTATAAATGATGATATTTCGCATCAAAGTATCCAGAACTCTTACAGATTCGCGAATAGAAAACATAATAATTTCAATGTCAAGAGCCTGATCAATAGGAAAATAATTGTCTTCCTTGTGCTTGACACTGAAAGTGCATAAACCCTTCTATGACTATACAGAGAAAGTAGTACAAAAACAAGGAATAGAAAAAAGGCATTGAACGGTCATCTTGGAAAGTTGACCTCCGATTTAATTCGAAATTAGAAGTTAAAGAGGACAGAGGAAAACTGACTGGAAGAAAAGACGGAGGTTTGATGGGCAATAAAATAGGTCAGACAATCGCCTGGGTGAAGGTGGATATATGCGGGTTAAGGAACTTTTCTCGAAAGTGTTGCCCCAAAAAAATAAAGGTGAAGGTGCCAATCAACATTAAGTCCATATTAATGAACTAATTGAAAGACTATCACGAATTCCTGCAAATTCAAAGCGTTTTTATAGCTTAAAAAGCAATTCATAGTCTCGGTTTTGACTTATCAGCCTTGAAATTTATCTATTACGTTAATTATCATTAAAGTATTATACAGCCCACAAAAGACATCTAGCACAACAGTCTACTTCGCTATTGCACGCCCCAATCTCGCTATTTATTATGCAATTACGTACTAACAACAATCATTTGTTAGTGTTAAGTGAAGTGTGCATTTTTATTTTCTACACAATACTCTTTTCCTGATAGACAAAAGGAAAATTTCTCGTTTGTTCTGACACGAAAACAATCTGTTTATCGCACACACACCTAGTACATTTCTTATATAAATGCCTCTTTATAATGGCAGGCAGGTAATATCGATATAGATGACGAAACACCATCCTGTTGGCATCATTTTGTGTGTTCCACGCCGTACAGACACAATAGGGAATTCGAATCTCGGATGCTCGTACGAAGGGAGTGAGTAATCTCCCTTTCCGGAAGTGTTTTTATGCCCTAAAATTGATTTAAACCACCTCGGGTGAATACTATGTAACTTACTAGAAGTGGAACATGTGCAGTCACATACACGATTTACGTACAACCTACTTTCTCAAAAATCAACCAATCAAACGAAAAGAGAGTAAAGTATAATCAAAACGCACACTTTCGGAATGTTTTTTATGTTCGTTTGTACTCTTTGCTGTTGTTTTTTTCCTTTAGCCTACATGTTATCCAATTAATGGCCTTGAATTTTCCTTCATTCAACGTTTTTCCTATTCGGTCGGGTATAAACAATAAATGATGAAAATTAATAAATAAGTATATATAGCAATTTTAAAAATAGATGCTTGTAACAGGTTGTGGATATTTTGAACTCTGGTGGAGTCTGATATGCTTATTGGTTGCACGATTGAGTGACTAACAAAAGAATACATCAAGAAACAGGACAATTACTTTTATTATTTCCATATTAATTTTGATAGACTCGTTTGTTGCTTACACACTTAGTGAAGGAGAATGACAGTTTCATTAGTGGATCACACGCTATGCCCACCATAGTTAGCATACTTATTTTAATAACTACTTCATTTTTTATATTATGGAAGAGGCTGTTCAGATGTAGTGCCATTAATCGAGTGATAAAAGCTACAACTTCCTAATTCTCAATCAAGTAATTATATTGTGAACAATTAGATAAAGTCTTGATCGATGTTCAGAAAGTCCGAAAAATAAACAATTTAACCAGATATCAATAATCTTTATGGAATTCTCCAAAGTTGGAGACAAAAAAATTCATAGATAAAGATCAGTTCTTCCATCGAGATTGGTCGGCTGTTGAAACTCTACCAGACAAAGTTGAGTCACCTTCGGTAAACCTCTGGAAAGAAAGGTCATCCACCCGTATCTATAAACCACAAAACAAAGAAATCAAGGCGAGAGTAACGAAAAATTGTGAAATATCGTAAAAGTAAAATAGGCCATTCAAATTGGGTCAAAACATAGAGGAAGATGTTTTCGTTGATGGCGGATTAAAGTCTCTCAAACTATGTGAAAGTTGAGCAGCATTATCTCCATCTCCAAGAATGTTGCTTTTTACATTATCCATCGAATAACTGTCGATAATGATCGATGACGTCAATATGGCTGAGCAATTAATCGCGATACTTCCTAGTTTATTTTAAAACATTTTCATCTATTCTGTCCTCGTTTTATAAAATACACAGATTTAGAATTAAAATTTGCAATTTTAATCTAACATTTAAACTATTCCATCTAAAGTGTTATCCTTCTAACTCGCACATTTTTCCTACCATATTAGGGGTGTCAAACTGGCGGCCCGCGATGTGACATTTTTGTGGCCCTTAATGCTCTTAACTAAAATGAAAATGAGAACAATATGTTATGAGATAATAGGAAGTAACTCTATTTGTAGCTGTGTCATATACTATGATACACTAGTTTGATTTTAATGAAATGTATTTGCACGTGTTACTTTGTTTTGATTGGTCTTGTCGGACGTATATGTATACCTATGAAATTGATTTTTTCAGTGCAAGGACTACATCGTTTTGTACAAAATTTCTTACCAAAAAAAAAGTCATAAGTGAGAACCTATATATTTTTTTTTTATTTGGATGGGCAAATACAATGATCAAATTTCAAACAATCCCTCTTTGAAGGAAGTGTATAAAGAGTTAACGGGCTTGTTAAAGATTTATTTACTTACTTAAAAACCTTATTTTAAAAAATGTAAGTAGTTATGGTTATTTGAATTTATAAAATTTTAATGAAAACTTTTGTAATGGAGTGATCGCACATGTCCTGGTTTGTTTATGAGTGCATGGCTAATTGTTTACACTTTCTACCGCTAGAAATGCCTGTAAGTGTCTTAGCTTAGGAGAAACAGCGGGAGTACGATTTAGGCAGGGGTACGAATTAGGCAAGTTTCCCCTATATGAAATTTTGTCGAAATCAGTTAAACGATACAACCTGTAGAAGATTTCATGATGAAAAGACTTTCTACTTCTATCATTTTAGTCCTATTGGACTTTATTTTCAGGAAGTCTTCGTAATAAAGTAGCATTTACATTCCAGATTTGTTCGAAATCTGTATTCTTTAGAGCAGAGGTGTCAAACTGGCGGCCTGCATGCGGCCCTCGAAGTGATTTTTTATGGCCCCCAACGCTCTTAACTAAAATGAAAATGAGAATAATATGTTATGAGATAATAGGAAGTAATTCTCGCTTCATAGCTATGTCATATACTATGATGCATTAGTTTGATTTTAATGAAATGTGAATTCAATGAAATTTATTGTACAAGTTTTTTCGATTGGCCTTATCGGACATATACTTACAGATGGCTTTCGGATTGGTGACACAAACTAAGTGCTTTTCAGCAAGAACTACTTTGTTTTGTGCGAAATTTCTTATCAAAAAACAAAAATACAGGTTCTATTTATATATAACTTGTATTTTTTTGGATAGCCAAATGCAATAATCAAATTCCAAACAATCCCTTTTTGAAGGATGTGTGAATTCAATGAAATTTATTGTACAAGTTTTTTCGATTGGCCTTATCGGACATATACTTACAGATGGCTTTCGGATTGGTGACACAAACTAAGTGCTTTTCAGCAAGGACTACTTCGTTTTGTGCGAAATTTCTTACCAAAAAACAAAAATACAGGTTCTATTTATATATAACTTATATTTTTTTGGATAGCCAAATGCAATAATCAAATTCCAAACAATCCCTTTTTGAAGGACGTCTATAAAGGACGTGCCACCGGGCTTGTTAAAGATTTATTTGTTGTGTTATTAATTTATTTAAAAAATCAAGTAGTTACTAATATTGAGTTTATAAAATTTTAATGAAAGCTTTTGTTTTTGTACAGAAAATGTAACTTTTAATGCTTAATAGAAAATTAGATTGATAGCAAGAAATTGAATTTAAAAAACATGCATAATTAAAAACAATTATATATATTGCAATATGTTCATTTGATTACACAATGTTTTTAATTATCCTATCTATATTTTTGAATTCTTACTCTAAAATGTAATTAAAAAAAATTTAAATATGATGTGGCCCGCGGCAATCTTACAGGATCATTAAATGACTCTTGAATTAAAATGAGTTTGACACGCCTGCTCTAGAGATATATTTCTAGAGAAGAGAATCAACCTGTTCTATATCTTTTAATAATTGCACTAAAATATGCCTACATTCCAAACTTGATCAAAGCGGTTAAATAATGCGATATGTAAAGGTGTTTACAAAAAACACATATCGCATGCATATTCGATTATCTTTTTAATTATAATCAACTTGTATTTATAGTATTGTATATAGTATATGTATATATTTCAAAATACTGTTATATTAAAATGAAGCAATATATAAGAATATAATTCCAGATACTGTATAAAAATCCAAGTAATTATAAGACTAAATAATTTATTTTATAATTAATTGCATATTATAAAGATTACAGAAAATAACTAAGATTTTATTAGTTTTCCTAGTAACAGAATCATTAATAATATATGTGAGAAATAGACAAATGCGAAAATATTATTTTTAAATTTAGCGTCATCTCTATATCTATTACAGTATACTGTAATTCAAATAAACTTACGTTATCTTACCACCATCAAATGCATTTTAATTTTTTATTATTATTTCATTCATATAATTTACTTTAAAAATATACAGCATTTTAAATTTTAATTATTTATTCAATGAAGTTAATAGTTATTTTATATTATATAGCTTATTTTGTATTTGAATGCGGAATTCTGAGCTCCTACGAGGTCCTGGGCTCAAGCCCATATAACTCATGATTGTATCGATCCTGAGCCTAATAGGGCTAAAGTAAAGGTAATAGGAGATTCTTTCATACAGGTCGTATCGCTCAATCATATTTTGAACATACATATAGGCCTATTATATTGATATATGTAGGTTCAAAATATGATAAATGTTTATTATTTTATTTAATGTTTCTTAAAAATTTCGATTCACTCGGATTAAAAATAAAGAGATTATTTAATGATGTATTGATATATTTGCTGTTATAAAGGTTTGAGAAAAATAATCTAAAACTGAATGATGAAAAATCTAAATTTATGAAGTTTACATTAAGCAAGAGATTTTCTTCAAATCAATTGAAATCTCATACCGACATTATCATATTTATAGATTATCGTATTGATTTGGGAATTGGTATTGATTATAGATTATCTTTCAAAAATCATATTCAATGCATTTATTAAACAAATTCACATAGCTTTATTTAGATATATCTAAAGGCAATAAATAATTAGAGAAATATATATAGGCATGCCATATTGCTCTAAAAGGAATATATCATGCCTATATTATGTCTAAGTTATTATACAGTTTGCCAGTTTATGCCATGGCTCCTTATTACTTACAAAAAATGCTCGAAATAACATTAGACCACGCAATTAGCTCTATATCAATATTACTAAATATAGGCTATAAGATGTGTGACTATGGAGGAAAAGTTGCAAATTAGCAATCTCTTATAAAAATAGTGTTTACATAATAATAGAAATATAATGTAGACTAATAAAGAATCTACTATCGTACATATACCTGCAAAAATGTACAGTTAAGAAATAGAGAAATTCTTCATATAGAGCATCATAAGCATCTTAAATAACACCTTTGTCGTTAGATCATTTATAAATTATAAAACAAAGTTTTAACTTAATAATCTTATTTTCAATTTTGTGTATTAAAGATTTTTTTTAATTTAGGATTTTTTTTTATGAGTCTGCTTAGTTATTTCTTTAACTAATGGACTTGAATAAGAAGAATGTCTCTTAGAAAAATTTTGTGTATTAAAGATTTTTTTTAATTTAGGATTTTTTTTTGTGAGTCTGCTTAGTTATTTCTTTAACTAATGGACTTGAATAAGAAGAATGTCTCTTAGAAAAAAGTTCTCAACTAAAAAATAAATGGTATCCAACTAAAAACATCTAATATGCGAAAAATAAGCAAAATATAATAAAATTAAGTAAATTATAGCATAAATCATATATTTTGTACAATTGTCAACTCCTCTGAGGTACTTTTTCTCTCAATCAAAAACTGCTTAGAAATTGTTTTTGTAACTTGAAATCATCTATGATCTGTAGAAAAATATCCTGTGCAATATGCTAGTGTTCATGAATTCATAATTAAAATGAAAAGAATAGTACATAAGCATCTCAAAAGTTTAGATTTTAGCCTTTATACATATTAACCTATAGAGATAATTTGATTTTGATTAACTTCGAAGGGAATTGGTTGATTTCCTATGATAAAGCAATCATTAGAGTGAAAAATATATATATATATACTGCCTTATTCCATAAAAAACAAATATTTATTTTGTCCACATTGAAATTTTCTATTTTTGAAAAAATAAAATATATCAACATACCAATTTCTTGACAGACTTCGCTATTACATATTTGATATGTTTCCAGTTCGGATTCCACTACAATAAAATACAAATGATTAAACTTGAAAATTAAGAATCAGATTTACATAAAATGATACTTACCTTTACCATTAATAATAATGGCGAGAGCAATAATCAAGCATAAAGCTAAGATTATGACTAGCACACTAAATATTGCCAGAAACTTCTCTAAATCTGTTCTTCTTTTCCAAAATGAATCACTAAAATTGAAATTTTTATTCACGATATATTTATATTGTAATTATAATGTACTGTAAACATAATCCACATAATTCAATAGATATGAGACCAATATAGTGAAGAAAAAGAAATAAAAACTAATTATAGAAATTTAGAAGAAAGAGGCTAAAAATGTTTTCAAATCTCTTGAGTGAAGACGTAATTTCTTCAAGTTAGTATGTTTTATTTCGAAAGCTCATTTTATGCTGAATTGTGTTGCAAAAATTTCATTTTGTGTTATGAAATGTTTTAAAAAGTTTAAGTTTAAATTTCACGGCTAAATAAATTCCAACTTCTTAAAAATTCTGAATTATTTCTAAATAAATTTAATATATTGTATTCATTTTGTATTTTAAAAATTTCCTAGTATACTATGAAATTCTGCGAGAAATTCAGGTTTGAAGGTGACAACTAGATGAAATGTTAGTTTCCCCATGAAGTGGATTATTTAAAAATGTCAATTTAATTGATTTTGTGTCAAATTTAAATATATTTAATTATACCTGTTTGTACTGAGAAATTCTTCAAAAAGTTCGTGAAATTTTTGAGTTTTAAATAGAAAATGGAGAATTATTATTCCCAATTTTGTATTTCGTGTATATTTATGTTGAAACGTAATATAGTGATCTCATAGCCAAAATATTATAATCTGTAATTTTCCTATTTCTTTAGCTTTCAGTATTTCATTTAATAAGACTTTTTCATTATTAAATCAAAACTGTTGTTCATTGTAAAGTAAAATACGAGTATATCTATATTTGCATCACATTTATAAATATGTAGCAAATATATCTGACTCACCCCAGTATTTCTAGCATTCAATTTATTTTCATAAGTATTTCATTGAAAAATATTATAACTAGCCTATCTATATTTGCATCACATTTATAAATATGTAGCGAATATATCTGACTCATCCCAGTATTTCTAGCATTCAATTTATTTTCATAAGTATTTCATTGAAAAATATTATAACTGAATATAAAAATATAAAATAGAATTTTTAATTTATAAATTATGTTATGATGATAAATTTCGACTTAAGCCTTTTGTAAGTAATGTTTCACAGATAGATGAGAAAACAACATTATTATACAGAGCTTCTGTAAAGGAATCCGGACTACCTCTATTTTAAAACATTTTTTATTTAATTTCTAAGCTGAAAACTTACCTTTTTTACAAATGTATTTTATATTTCCTATTTATTGGTTTATAACAGGCATTGTTTAATAAATTCCGTTTAAAATATCGCCCTGCTTCTTGTAAGCAGAAAGTAATAATATAACGCATGAAAAAACGCCCCATCCCACTCTAAAGAGAGGTGGTTGGGGGAAATAGACCAAACTTTAGAGACTGATAGAAGAGACTAATCTGAGATGAAAAACTTAGAGCCATTATTTTTAAAAACTTGTTATTCATTTATTTAGAAACTGTGTAATATATACTATATGATCTAGCCATAATAATTTTTAATGACATGTGGATGAAATCAGGAAAATAATGATGAAACGCAAGAAACTGAAGGTTGTTATTACAAAAATAATATAACGCAAGGCCACATTAATATTAAGTAATAGGAATTTTGTATATACGAAGAAATTACAATAAAAAGTCAAGCAAATTAAAACTATTGAGAGAGTAAAATATTTAGAAATATTTATAAATATAGCTAAATTAAGGGTTATAACAACATGTTTTATTATAAGTCCTGTATTTATAATGTGAAGAATTATGCGATTAAGATGATTAATAATTTGATATATAAAAAATAGAACAAATTTGTTTATTTTTGTTTGTTCCAGAATGTAACAATGAAATAAATATACTACTTCGAATAAAATTTTAAGTGTCTTGTAATATGTAAATTCACTTTATAGAATGAAACTTGATTTTAAGGTCTAACAGAAAAAGCTGAAATTTTTCTGTTAAAGAAATACAGTAGATTAGTAGATTATCAATTAAATATAGTAATTATAAATTTTATTAAGCTAATCTAAAAAACAATTATTTGAAAATAGAAAAATTTTAATGCTTGAATTATGGTATTAATTCGAAATTTACGATCATAAACATATCATAAATTGGTTTTATATGAAGCTAAAGTATGCGATTGGTTAATAGAGATAAAATATTTAAATAATTTGCTACCAAGCTGAAATATTGGTTACAAAAGATTGTTTCGAAGTAATTTTACAGTTGATTTTCTCAAAATAATCGAAAAGATCGAAAATTGTAAAAATATATAAAATATAACAAAAAATTAAAATATAATATTAGTTTAAAATATAATATTAGTAAATTACTTTTCTATATCTTGAATCTGGGGAAACAACTTCTTTTATATTTATTGGCATTGAAAAAATGTAAATAGGCTATTATAAAAAAGCCCACATGAAAACAGAATAATTAGTTACTGTAGTAAGAGATTTGATTGGATTTTTGCTATCTAAAATTATATCATTCTAATAGATCATGTGAAACAACTTCTTTTATATTTATTGACATTGAAAAAATGTAAATAGGTTACTATAAAAAAGCCCACATGAAAACAGAATAATTAGTTACTATAGTAAGAGATTTGATTGGATTTTTGCTATCTAAAATTATATCATTCTAATAGATCATGTACAATTTTATTTCTTTTGTCATAATTTTAATTTTTATATTTTTCCAAAAATAGATACTGTATATTTGTTTTCCAATGAAATAATTTTTTGCCTTTTTATAAAAGAAAAAGAAAAGATTCCCACTCAGAAAGAATTTTCACAAAATTTGATAATGGTTTTTCATAAAAATCTATAATGTAAATTTAATCGCAATAAAATCAAATTTATTATAACGACTTCATAAATAGAAATATAATTTTGGATTTAATTTTTTAAATTTTAATGATTATTAAAATAAAAACATATTACTAATTAATATAATTTTTGAAAAGTTTTTTCTAATATTTTTTAGAATAAATTATGTATTTTTGGAATCGATGATTCATTTTTCCTTTTTAATTCATTTGCATTTGTCTTTATGATCTTTTCCTATTTGTCAGATAACTACAAATTTTCCTACTCAAAAATATTAATTCAAAAATCCCTATATACTGTACAGTTTGTGATGTGTTTTTCTGCTGATATATATTTCGAAATATTATACATATAATAAATTAAATATTACAAAATTCCAATGATATATAGTATATTATTATTTTTAGCATTTTTTTAAATTTCTATCATTTTTCTATTTTTTTAATGTGTTCCATCACCGACAAATTATCAAGATCATATCATATTTAACTAGCTATCTCTTCCTATTTAAACCTAAATAATTCAGACATAATATAGCAAATATTACAGAATATGCTGTCATATGCGAAAATTTAATTGTTGAATCAGTTTAATCTCTGGCGTATAGTAATACTTTTAAAAATAAAAAATCTTAAACATATATTATACAACAGCACATTTTTAGACACTACATAAATTTTGACATGTATGTAAAGTCATAATTTTTTATATTTTTCTCACTAATATTTATATTTCCATATGCTAGTTATTAAAATATTTTATAGGTTTTTCTATCTGATACCAATAGAGTCGACAGGAAAATTATACCGGATAAAGCGACAGGTGTTTGGTGGATTTTAGCATTAAGTAACATACTTGAAATATTCAATTGTTTCGACATTCATAATAGCATATAAAATATATTGCTTTCCTTATAAAATTAAATAGAATATTTATTTATTACATTTATAAGATGTTATTATAATATGAATTGTTTTTAATTATTGATATTTTATCTAACACGTATATTTATCAAGAGATGGATGGCATCCACTTAATATGAATAGAAATGAATTGTCATTTTACGAAACATCAAAAATCACTTAGCAAATTTTGAAAAGTTAGATATAATTTTGTATATCATCCTTGACTTTTATTATATATTTTATAAAAAATATACTTTATTAGTTTTTATAAATTATACTATAATAAAACTTCAAAGGATGATGTATACTGTAAAACGTATCCAAATTATATCCATATCCATAAGTTTAAAATAAAAAAGAAATTTAAATGGACTCGATGTTTTAAAATGACCGACAAAAATATGGAAATTAATCAGTTCAGTACTAGAATAATGAAATATCTTTAAAAAGTTTAATAAGTTTTTGAATCATTCGCTAATTTCTAAAACTTTTAGATTATAGTATTTAAATAATTCTCGGAATTATTTAAAAATATGTTATTTTTATGTTATAAATTCAAAAACACAAACGAGTGAATAATATTAATGTTGATTTAAATAGAATTTCGATTATTCAGTAAAAATAATTGATTTACTTACTTATTATCGGATATTAGATAATTCTGACTGCGATTGTTCATATTGATTTAAATAGAATATTTATTTGTTACCTTTATAAGATGTATTATAATATGAATTGTTTTTAATTATTTTATCTAACACATATATTTATCAAGAGATGGATGGCATCAATTTAATATGAATAGAAATGAATTGTCATTTTACGAAACATCAAAAATCACTTAGCAAATTTTGAAAAGTTAGATATAATTTTGTATATCATCCTTGACTTTTATTATATATTTTATAAAAAATATACTTTATTAGTTTTTATAAATTATACTATAATAAAACTTCAAAGGATGATGTATAGTGTAAAACGTATCCAAATTATATCCATATCCATAAGTTTAAAATAAAAAAGAAATTTAAATGGACTCAATGTTTTAAAATGACTGACAAAAATATGGAAATTAATCAGTTCAGTACTAGAATAATGAAATATCTTTAAAAAGTTTAATAAGTTTTTGAATCATTCGCTAATTTCTAAAACTTTTAGATTATAGTATTTAAATAATTCTCGGAATTATTTAAAAATATGTTATTTTTATGTTATAAATTCAAAAACACAAACGAGTGAATAATATTAATGTTGATTTAAAAAGAATTTCGATTATTCAGTAAAAAAAATTGATTTACTTACTTATTATCGGATATTAGATAATTCTGACTGCGATTGTTCATATTGATGCTGTTATAAGACATCCGAGACAACTGCAGAAATTTAAACATTTCATTAAATGACATAGATTTTTTATCATTTTGTGGAAGTATGACTGACTAAAATTATATTAAATTATTATTTTTATGTGCATATTATTCTATTCTATTTATTGATAAATAAATAGCATTTAAATAGAATCACGATAATAGAGGACCGAATTTTGTTAAACATGAAAATTTTAAAATTTTTCATGCTTCTTACATTATAT